>WBMW01004108.1:635693-667254 GCA_013396635.1 Penelope pileata | reverse complement strand
AAAAAAAAAGCCAAACAAAATGTTCCAAGGTTGATGTTGATATAAAAATACATTAAACTTTCTTTTCAGGGGTGAATAAAAAACATTTCAGGTTGACCTGTTTCTTTGTGCTACTGTTCTGTTTTCCTTTGTTTTATTTTTAAAATTGCTTTTTCAATTCAACATCTGAACAGAACAACTTGAGGTATTGTAGTCCTGATGTTGCAGTTCTCCAGTGGGATTTAGGAGTACACCCTTCAGCTTATTCAGAAAACACCCCCAGAGCCTCACCATTGACTCAAGCTTTCCATCCCTCCCAACTCTCAACATTCCACATCAAATATCTTGCAGTGGGCATCTGCTCTCCTCCAAAGCAGATCTTTCAGTTCACTCTGCCTCCTTCCTCTAGCTGTAGAGAAAGAACTTCATTCGGATCCCTGCCAAGACAGGTGTTGGTGGTTTCTTCTGTCCTGACCATCACCTGGAGGGAACAGCTGATTGTTTCATAAGGTGCATCTCAGAAACCACTGCTGGCTGGTGAGCAGCATGCCTCTGGCCTCTGTTGAGCCAGGTGAGGATGTGGTTCCAGTGAGGAAGCGTTTGCTGCTGGAATGCACATCAGGTCACAAAAGCCCTACTCAAAGGTTGGATACCTGCAGGTAAACACATGCACAAAAACACATGTACATTCATAAAATTGGGGCAGTCCCTGGTTTCTACCAAGCACTCGAATGCTGCAGCTCTGTGTGTGTTAGAATTCATTTCCATCAGCGGTTATCTTTGTCACAGTGCAGTTTCAAAGTCTGCTGTCCTGTTTGGGTTGTGGCTAAGTACTTGGGGTATACAAAATGCAAAGTCCTTCATTCTCAAATTGAAGTCACAGACTATGGTATTTTGGTATGCAATTATCTTGTGCATTACTATTATTATTGTCATATTTATTTACTTACTGGGAATTCTGATGCTGTATATGTTTGCATGGGATATGCATGTGTGCACGTAGCTGTATTTCTCTTGCTGGGGAAAATATATATGTATTTATGTGTATGTATGGTTTTTATTATATTACATACCGTGGTGTAAAGGAAATGAAATCACATTTGAGACTGGAAGAGAAGAGAGCAGAGAACATTGAGCTTTAGTTATATTTTGGGGAAAACTATGCTTCAGTTCTTAAGTAAAGCAAATTTTTCTGGTTGTTTAGCAGTAAGAAAATGCTTGGGAACCCTCTTGATATAAAAGCAGTTATGTGGAGAGACATTCAAATACCTCAAGCGTGGTACCTGGTTCAGTTTGAGGTATTTGATGGTGTTTAGGAAATAGAAGTGGAAATTGCAGGTGGATGAGAGGATAAATTCCTGAAACCACGTGGAAGTGAGGCTGGGTACTCCAAGCAGTGTATAACACGAGATTATAGGTGAGAAAGATTATTCTACTTTATCAAAGGTCTTAGAATTGCCTTTGAGTGTGCATGGCAAACATTACCTTCCATTTTTCTGTTATCTAACAAGAACAGACACTTTAAAACTTTGTGTCATGCATGTGGATGTCTGTATTCCAGCACAAGTCACAAAGCTGTTGATATAAATCCAGCTGGGATAATTTGTTTGTGTGAGTGGGTAAGGAAAAAATTAAGTTTAACTAAATCAAATACTTTTCATAAGGTATTTTCTGAAAAGGAAAATAACTTTTTTTGCTTTAGGAAAAACTGAAATTATAATTTTTATTTTGTGTTTATTTTTAAAATTAGTTTATTCTGAAATTTCATTAGAATATAAGGTAAGATCACACACAACAGAGAGGTTCTGATTTGAAAAAAAAAACATAAACATTGGAATTTAAACTTTTATGCACGTACATTTTGGTGTTTCCAAAATGTGGTGTAACTTAAGTTGACTTGAAAAGCAGAGGATACCTTCAAATCTATATGGACTCCACAAATATCCTTTATCTGATTTCAAATTATATATTTACTGCAGCTGCACTGTGTTGGTCTGCTAGTTCCAGCCCTTTCCCAAAGATTACATTTCCAAAAATGAAATGAGACATTTATCTTCACCTACAAACTTTTGTGTGGGAGTCACGGAGCGTGTTGCCTCTGTGTTGATGTAGCCTGGATGTGGTGCCATTAAATCCATCAAAACATTAATTCCCTGACTTGCACCAGGGGTTGGAGATGACAAACAAGACCTGGAGGGTTGAGAGAAGGTGCCTTGGTCTATCCAAGCCCAGGAGTTGCAGGCAGGTTGTTTTCTACCTTGAACTAAGAACAGTTCAGATATAAGCAATGGGAAGATGTTTCAGGGGGATGTTACCACTGCAGATGCTAAAGTGGAAGTTTTGCCTGTTTGTTAGTTTTGTTTCACTTTAATTGCACAGTAAAGTGTGTGTACATTTGTAGGACTAAACTCCTGAACTCTGAAACGCTTTATGAGCCCCTAGGGTCCTCCCATCAATTACATCTGCTCAATTTTGCCAGAGCACATACATTTTTCTTTCTAAATTTAGATTTGCAGAAAGCCTTCTTTATAAACATGTGAACAACAACAAAAAAAAAAAGTAGAAAAAGCAAGGACATAATAAGCTCAGTGTATGTTAGCATAATATCCATAGGGCTGAAGAAAGGTCGTGAGCCCATTGTGTTAGAGACAGCACAAACATTCAGTAAGAAACAGCTTTAAATTTTAAGTACCAGAGAAGGCACAGGAGAGAGAGTCACTGCAAATGTCCCAGCCCCAGGAAAATCTTCAGCCAAAGCTTACATCTTCTGAGACAGCAAAGTCACATTTCCAGCAGGCATAAAGCTGTAGGAAAGCAGATCTTCTTACTTCCAGTGCTCAGAAAACCATCCTGAATTGTGTTAGATGATGTATGGATGTTTTTAAAAACACTGGAAATGCCATCAGGAGAAAACATTTTACATTTCAAGAAATGCAAATGTGTGGATTAGGAGGAACACTAGCACAGAACATCTGAATCTTTTGAAATTCAGTGAATCAAAAATAATTATACAATATGCTTCAACGTGTCAGAATATGTTTTTTTTTTTTAATTCATAAAACAGTTTTGAATGGTAAAATGCCAATTTACTGTAGTTGTCAGGACTTTTTCAACCTTCTGTTAAATTGTCTCAGATTGAACTTTAAGATGGGAGGAAACACGAACGTAGCGTATCCACAGAAACCTTGCTCACTTTAGAAAGCAGAAAATGTACAGCATAAAAATGATGAATTATTCTGAATTAATAAAACTTTTTTTTTTTAACTTTCTGAGTCATCAACATAACTAATATATCCTTTTTATTTTTATTTTTTTTTTAACGACTACTTTTTGGGATTGCCGGTGAAACGACAAAATGATGAAAATCAGATGTCTGCCTCTCCCTGCCTCTGTAATCGTGCAGGTAAGGGACCCAACACACTTCTCCTGTATTCACACCAGTGCCATAACTGCAAAATCAGGCTCCCACACAACGACCTATTGAAACATCCACCACCTTGGGCTCATTCAAAGGACACTGGAGTCAATGGGAAAAGCTCCTGTTGACTTAACAGGGCCCCTGGCTGACATTTGAGTGGAGATACTTACGCCGAGTCTTGTAAACACTCTCATCCACAATGAATCTCAGGTGGCTGAGCAGATTTTCAGCTGACCAACAAAAGGATTTGGTTCCTGTTTGTAGGAGAACCACGTGGAAGGCGGCTTATTTTTAACAAGGGGGCCTTAAAAGCAAGCTGCATTATCCTCAACTGGAGTAGCTCGTGAATCCAGCCATTCCAAAAGTCCTCATCAAAATGGGGAGAATTGCACAATATATATGTCCATGTGAGCTCTTGCCAACTTACAAAGTTCAATCCAAAAAAAAAAAAAAAAATCCTGGCTCATGCCTTTCCTTACAAGACAGTTCTGCTATTACAGAGTTTCTGTCACTATATGATGGAAGTGAATTTCAATGGTTGCCCCAGTATTAAGGATCCCAACTCCTAGGATAACTTAATCTAGCTTGACTCATTAATGTTTCAAAAGGTGGAATGATGGGTTACAACAAAGATTGGGAGAAAGTAGTAACTGTAATGTAGATGTGTTTTCCCATGAGCTGATAGTGTGCAGGTCTTGTGTTTGAACCGCATCAAGTTCTGAAAAGGGATGTAGGTGATCTGGATGAATTTAGTACACTCAGTGTCCTCCCTCTGCTCCTGTTGCACACAGACTGTTGGGTCCATAGAGAGTCCAAAGCATTTTCCCTTAAGGTACAGACACCATCTCACAGCCAAGATGCAGTATGTTTTTACAACACTATTCAAGGCTTTGTGTAGAGTCCCAAGATACTCACTGAGCTAGTTCATGTCCAGGAGCGAGTGTAGCTGCTTTAGCACTTATCATTGGCTGAACTAACACACATCTCTTCTTAGCCAGGAGAACTCAGATAATACACTTATTCCTTTATGTGAGATTTGTCATTTCCCCTTCTGCACCGTAGTATCAGTTCACTTATTATGGTGACTTCACTGCATGAATAAACTCAATAATGTACCACAAGCAACCACTCTTCCTGCACAACTCTCCCATCCCCAAAGCCTAAAGTCAAGATGAACAATGGTATTCTCTTTTTAGGTTTTCAGGGAATTAGCTAACAAAGACAAACAGAAGAAAATTATCTAGGGGAAATAAAAAAGATGTTTATATTTGTACTAAGCAGCAGCTGTCCCTAATTACTCTGAATTTAAAACAAAATTATTTTGCTACTCTAAAAATTACATGGCCACGTTACGACACCCATTTGCAGTAGCAAGACGTTCGTGCATGGCACCCGAGACAATGTAAATTAATATAAAAAGTTTAAACAGATAGAATAAACAAGAGGTTTCAAGATGACAAAATATTTTTCCAAAACATGCTGTTGAAGTTTCTGCCTCATAGGTTGTGTTTTGGTTTTCTTTTTCCCCAAATGTTTCTTTTTATCTCCTGATTAAAGAAGTTTTTTGAGAAGACATCGTGTTCCACGAAAACAATGATGTGGTTTTCAGTGAATCTACTAGATTCCAAAGAACTCCTCAATGGTTATTCCCAAGCAGCCACTTTTGGGACATAGGTCTCTCACCTCTGATAATTCTTTGCTCTGTAGCCTGTGTAACAGTTTCATAGGAGCACTTGCCACAGACTCTATTTTCTGCTTCCTCATTCCACCACATGCAAGTTTCAAGTTTTATTATTGCAATAAAAATGCTTTATGTTGGCTTTCCCAAGGACATTAAGAGCTTATGTGCTGCTGCAAAATAGTCCTTTTCTCAAACGTACGCTCCCCATTATTTGCTACAAATTGTTGGTGGTCCTTTTCCTGACTCAGAGCACTCAGAAAACCAGAGTCAGCAATCCATCTCATGGATTTGCTTAGTGGCTAAGGAAAAGAGGTCTGCCCCAATTTGTGTGGCTGGCTTAGGCCCACAGTACAACTGAACTTCTCTATACTGGGAAGGGACTCTACAGAAACCACATAAAGGACCTCTAGAAGTTCTGCCAAGCACTTGGGTTGAAAGTTGGGTTATGGAAAGAAGAGGGTCTGACCAGTCCCTAGAGGAGATATCTACCAGGGATGATGTCTTTGGTGTAAACAGAGATATTCTGCTTATGTATGGTTACAGAAGACTACTGGACACACATTCAGTTTAGCATGTAGTGTGAGCATTACCTCCTGCTGCAAAAAGAACTGGGCCCTGATCTTCTTCAGGTCACTTGTCAAAAACACTGCAAGAGTCTGATGGCTCATTTGGTGGTCTACCACCATAACTGGAATATGATGAGTTGGAAGAGGATGATGTCCTGAAAGTCATTCACTGTTTTTAGAACTACATGCTGATAGTTGAGGTAGCTATCTATTTGGTATGCAACAACTGTAATAATCTGAATTTCCAGGACACATCAAGGCTGAGCATCAAAAACATAGAGGATTTCACAGACAAGTGGATGATCTTGACCTTGCCCTTTCTAGAATACGTGTGTATTTCCAGGCATGCAGGTCCTGGCCAGAAGGAGGTGCACAGGTACCTTTCATGTGCAAGGAGTAAGTTAGGTATAGTTACATCAGGCTGGGATCCAGGGGATGACATTGAGGGCTGATATAAACTACATTTCTCCAATAAACTAAAGTAAAAGAAGCAACAACAGGCATAACTGTTAACCTTGATTTGTTCCCTCTTCTCTCCACGACTCTTCTCCAGTAGTACAGATTTAGAATGATGCCTCAGGATGCTTCATATCATCCTTCATCCCCTTCCAACAGATTGCAGAAAAATTATATTCAAGTTCTTTCATAAAACCAAGAGAATAGCAAGTGGGGAGAAAAGGACTTCAGGGATGGGCAGAGGGAAGATTTCTCACTTCCTGTGAGTGCTTTGTGTCATGGGTTATGAGCACTGTTGTGGACCCTCAGGGCAGCCAAGGCCTGGAGACAGATCAGATCATGCCTTTTTTGAAAAGAGCATGTCAAAAGACATGAGATTCAATCTCAAAGTAATAGTGAAATTGAGATGGTGTGAGTGCTAAATGAAAAGATTTGCCAACGGGTCCTCCCCACTGTGCCTTTCAAAGGCACAGTGAGACTTGTGGGAGGTCCTTTTGCCTCTGTCTTGCTTTCCCACCATCTCCTGTCACTTCCTGCATGAGCTCCATCCCCTCTGAATCCCAAAGAAAGTCCTTTTTTTCTGAGGCTTCATTGTGGCTCTGCTCAGTGCCAGAGGCAAGCCTCCAGCTCTCCTCAGGAAATGTCCCAGCCTATCCTTGTGCCCTGGGCTCCAAGCCAGCTGCCTCTCTCCCTTCTCGTTTGCTCCCTGTTCTCCAGAAGCTTTTCCCAACTGATGCAGCTCAGGTGTTTTCAGGAAAGAAATGATTTCTTCCTCCTCTCATAAGGCTCTGCCAGGAAAAAGCACATTTCTCCCTTCTGACCATCTATGTTCTTTTCGTGAAGTGTACGTTAAACCATGAACCAAACAAATTCATTGTCTGTCCCAGGCATCCAATTAATGTCTTCTTCCAAAATACACAAACAAACAAATGAAGAAAAACAACAACAAGAGCTTCTTATTTTCCCCTTCTGTTCTGTTTCACAGGTGACTGTCATGCCAGTGGCTAACTTTTTATGAAGGATATTTCCTATGCAAACTCTGGAAACGTCTGCTGATTCCTGCTCTGCAGGTGAAATTTTTCATTGTGTTGAACAGTCCCACTGAAACTGAGACCCAGAACATGCACCACAGAGGCACCTCTCTTGCTGTGCTGACATGCAGGGTCTCACTTGGGCATGCTGTGTGTGGAGGTTTGCGAGACGAGTGGAAGCTGAGCATCCCCAAATCCTAAGCAACATCTGAATTTTTGACCAGCGTAGGTATGAGAATCTTATGTTGATATGCAGAAGCAGGTAGTTTGTTCCCAGGGAATCAGATTGAATCGTTTCACCTCTGTAAGCTAAAATCTTAGTTTCTTGGGAACAGATCTGTAAAGCAAACTCAGATACTCAATGGGGGAAACGACCTCATTTCGCTGCAGCAGTGCAAAGATTTGGTGCTTGTTCATCATCCAGGTGCCTTATTTGATAGTGGGGAGATGCTGAGACCTCCAAGGGGTAACTTGCTGTCACGAGAGATGTCAAGAGTAAATTTAAAGGGAGAACAAAAAATAAGATAACAATATCGTCCAAGGGGATGCTGTAAGAGCAAAAGAGGTGCCCAGGCAGCTGAATGAGTTCAACCAGAGAGGTACCATGGACAGAAAACAGGAAGCAGGGAAAAGGATCTACCAGGTTCAGTATCAAGGGGAAATCCTTTTTTAGCCTCACTTTTTCTCCACATTTTGTGGAAGTCTTGCTGTCAGAAGGATTTCACACTCATTTGGCGCAAGCGGCAGCAATTTAACAGTAAGTAATAATCCCAAAGTGGTATCTACAACATGCACATGGCATAATTCAAACCTGTTTATGACTGTTGGCTTGATTGTGCCACGCTTGATGCCAAACCTCTGCCACTGACTAACTCAGTCACTTGCATGAGAGAGACTTGTACTACTTTTTTCTGCCAGATGTTTTCTGTTTGGCATGGCAGCTTCTGAGTTGCTTCCAGAGTGTCTTTTGAATGTTCCTGCTGCCCACATCCTGTTGCTAAAGAAATCTTTCTCTGCTGAGCTTATAACTATCCCAACGCATACCACATGCCCACTGCAAGGCATAGAGATTCTGTGGTTTGCAGCTCTGCAGTCCTGGGGACAGCTCTTTTCTTGCAATGAGCACCTAGAGGTGTAGGAAGAGGAGTCCAGAACAGCTTTCTGTTGCATTTCCATCAATCTCAGCTCAGGAGTGGAAGACTGGATTGGGAACTGTATAACCACATTCAAATATCAATGCATGAGGCAGAATCCCAGAGCTCCTCTTGTCAACCAGTGGAGTCCTGAGATTGGCTGCCCCCACTCCTAGAACAGAACTCTAAAAAAAGTTAGATTAATTGTTATATAGAAGTACGCATTTCTCTCATTGTCTACAAACAGAGCCAAATGTGACCAGCAGAGCTGGAGATATTCATATTGCAGATGCCTAAGGTTGGGTGAGATAAAAATCTGACCTCTCTTTGCTGCTAGTTTGCAGGATGAAGTGAAATGGATGCTCACAAGAAATATGGCTTCTCAAGCTTGAACATTTGCCAGTCCTTCCAGATTCCTCTGTTCAATGGGCTCTTCCCAGTTCCTCTGTCCTACCTTACATATCCAGCTTTCTATATCTCTGGAAGAGCATCATTTTCTCTTAGCTGTGTATAAAGAAAACCTGAAATTACTCAGCTAAACTTGGGCTGATTAATCTCACTTTGGTTGTACTGAAGAGGAAACAAGGAGTTGGAATTGCAAATACGAAGAGGCAGGATTTACCAAACCTGTAGACTGGCACAAAAAACTGTTCTTTCTGTTTCATTTCTTCTCCATCACTTATTTTTCCCCCTGCTTAAAGAATCAGCTATCTGATGAACAGCTACATGTGGCATGCAATGCTGAGGAGCAGGAAGGGCTTTTGCATGTGTATGAGGTGCCTGACTGTACAGGAGATGCAGATCATCTTGTCCAACCTCCCTGCCATGGTCAGGGACTCTTCCCACCAGAGCAGGTTGCCCAATGGCCCATCCAGCCTGGCCTTGAACACTTCTGGGGATGGGGCATCTTTTCTTTTCTGCAACTGTCACACTACTTAAATCCACAGAACCAGATCCGTATTATGAAAGGGGAAATGTATTCAAGGGAACAGTCTTACAAGACACAAAAAACAGGTGACAGGGATTCTTTTTGTGTATGTTCTGAAAATGATGTTTTATTTTTCCCGGATGGTTTAATAACTATATGGAGGATTAGTCGCTGACAGCAAACTGATGGGAGAGCTTTTTTTAATCTGATGACCAGACAAATCAACACAAGGACTTGGGAAAAGTGAAGGAAGATTTGCTGGAAGACAGGTCAGATTTGTTGCCAGGCTATGAACCTTTACTGGGCTTAGAAATCCATCAAATGAACTAAATGTCCCTGGCTGGTGGTGTTCACAGTGCCTGTGGGTGCTGATGGATATTCCTGTAATGTTTTGCTCCCCTGCTGATTTTCCCAGAGTTGGTCACTGAGTTCACTGAACTAAAAATCTCTCCTGCTTCATGGCCTTTCTCCTGGCATGGGTTCATAATTGCTGAGTGCCAGTGGCTCAGTGCTGGCAGAAGGGGAAGGGACTTCCTGAAAAAGAGGCTGTGCTTGTACGGAGTTGTACAAGTTGCCCACAAAAACCTTCACTGCCTGACATCATGGCCAGGATTAAGAGCTGAGAAAAGCAAGGAGACAAATGCCAGCTGTTAGCAAACATGTTCCTGGAGCTGCCTTTTGTACAGAAAAAGAAAAAAAATAGAAAAAAGTGTCTGTCCTCACACTGTCAAAAGCGGGGGGAATAAACAAATGGTGACATAGTGATGAGTATGTTCAGAGGGAAATAAAAGATGAGGAATGTGATTGTGTCAGAGAAAAGACCAAGAAGGATGGTTGCCATCCTGTCTGGATGCAGATCTAGGGACGTGAATCATTTTTAGAGGAAGGCATATGTTGAACACAGTCCTCCACCATCTCAGGAAATTGTGCAAGGGCGCAGCATCAAGACACAGCAGCTGTGATACTAAAAGGTTGTGCTGTCTGGTCAATCTTTGTAATCACTGAAACTTAATCACTGAAAAAACATAGAGGGTACATTTAACTACTTTTCTCAAAAGCAGACTGGGGACATTTAGGTGAGGGGCTCTTGCTGGGCAGCTAACACTGCTGCTCTTCAAATGTCGTTTTATTTCATCCAATACAACGTCTTCCTTCCTTGGCCGTTGATAGTCATACAGCTGCCTTCAATGTATTGCAGCATATTTGGATTCTAAAGAACTGTCTTACCATGAATCAGCTATGCTGGTGTCAAAGGAGTTGTTCCTGACCTAAATGACCTCTGAAACTGGGCTCACACACTGACAGAGACCCAAGAGCCTTCCTGCCTTCAGAAAAAGGCCTCTGGATTCTTGCACTTGGCTTATCTCAGTCCAGCTCCCTGTTCTGGCACTGATGGTTGGTAAGGTGGCCTTGAGCAAATCATTCAGCCATCTCCCTCCAGCTATACAGCAAGGATAATCCCTATGCTCACACAGCGTAACATGAAACTCAATTAATTAATGCTCGGAAAACATTTTGGCACCCTCACAATATACAAGCACGAAGTATTATAGATTACTATGATTAACATGATCCCTAGCTTTCAATGTGTTCATGCAAATCTATTTTAGGGAAATATTTCAGGAATGATTTAATCACTTGATTTATTAGGCTTACTTTGGGTGGTCAATAGAGGCAAAACAAACATTCTGCCCATTTTTTTAACCTTGTTTAAGAAGCTTCCTTGCCAGAAAGTGACACAAAAGCTGTTTAAGCAATATGGTAAAGTTCAGCTACAGCTGAGAAAAGACAATGCCTTGAAAGGCTCTTGAACTGCAGCCTATACCCCTTCTTCTTTGCTTCAGTGAGGCAGTGCTTAGTCCTCACCTATTGGTCTGTGAAGTGTGAATTCATGATGTGTGACACCGGTATTATTATTATATTTGCTTGGCTGAAGGGGCTTGACATGGAAAAACACAACAAGCTCAGAATATCTCGCCATTAAGAGGATTGAGTTTCTTCTGCAAACATGGGGAGGGAGGGAGAGAACCAACTCGTAACTCACAATAAGTGCTTCAGACAAAGCCAAATGCAATTTTGGGGTGTGTGACTTTTCTGATTCATTTTCACACTTGCTAGTTCCAGTTTAGAAGGCAAGAGGTTAGCTGGATGTTTCGAACTAGAGCTTCAGGCAACACTAAACTTTGCATCTCCTCTGAGATGAAAATATTGTCCCCATTTATTGTACCAATTTATGTCTATTGGCAGTCTGATTCTGTCAATTTCTGCCTCAGTCAGCTGGGAGGCAAAGCAGACATAGTAGATTTCTGTCAGGAAGGTATATGCAAAGGTTTGTGGGCATGTGACAGAATATGGGATTTCAAATCATATTAACTGAAAAGAGTTTTGTTTTGTCATTTTTTTTGAAGCACTGTAATGTTATTAATCTAAATGTATTGTGGAAATTATAATTTTTATATATAGTAGCTTACTGTGTCTCTGCTGTTGAATAGTACCTTGGCTTCAAGGTCTCTCTCTCGCTCATGAGTCAGGCTTGAGATCAGTCCTTTGAGAACTTCTACCATACCCATTTTCATTGAAACAAACACCAAATTACCAAGTCAGAGTGTGATTTGGAAGCGATGTCTCTATAGGGGGCATAAAGGAAAAACAGGGACTCGTGGCGTGATCGGTCCTATTCAATATGAAGAAATCCTTCACAAGACAAAGATGGATTTTTACTTAGTGCTAAAAAATATCTACACTAATTTTTCCACTTCCCTATTTCCCTTGGGACGTTGTTCTTTCTTCCTGAAGTGCAAGTTTTCACGCAGCAGGAAAACCTCTAATACCCATGTTGTGTGTATAACATGTACAGACTTTAGCTTTGGAGTTACCCAGCAGTTCCCTAGTCAGTGCAGAAACACTAACATGCAGGGTGTTGAGAACTACAGCTAGCACAGACGAGCATCAAATTACCAAGAAATCCCCAGACTCCTCAAAATAAGGGGAAGTGAGGAGGGAACTAGCACTCAGGAAGATGTTTCTGTATTGCAACATCTCCCAGGACTCCTCATGGAGCAGTACTTTCTGTCCTCATCCTCTCTCCCTCAGGCATAATCTAGGCTGAGGAGGGAAGTTCTTAGAGAAAGAAGAAGAAAAAAAGCATCTCATTTTCTTCTCCATGAGGGAAAAAGTAAAAATAAATCACTCCAGCTGTGAGAGACTGGAATCTATAGGGAGACTGGACGTCAATTTCCTTGGAAAAAGTTTACAGCTGCTGCTGAGTAGGTTTCAAGCGTTTCAGATGGTTACTCCAGAAGCACAAACTGAATGAAAAACTTAGAAAAGTGTAAAAGAATGAATCTCAAAGGCTGAAGCTAAAAACCCAGGTCCTGTGTGGGAAAGTTGTGTAGCCATGACCTTACCACAAGGTCAATCTAACACCCGGTCCCCTCAGCTATGAGCTCTCTCCATAAACTACCTGCCCCTAGCCCATCTTAAGCTCAAAGATTTCACTGATAATGGTAAACAAAACAAGGAAGAGGCAGCTTTCTATCCCAAAGGTAACATAGTCTGTCTCATGTCTGCAAATCTAAACTACCCTTCCATTCAAGAGCAAGATGGCCCGAACTACCTGTGGTATACTACCTATCTCTGCCCTTTCCCCAAGCAAAAAAAGAAAACAATGAAGGCATATAGCTCTGAGTGCTACATTCACCCTCCTACTGAAGCAACAAGAACTGGGATCTAACTCCTATGATGTTATTTAAAACCTATAGTGTAACTCCAACACATCAAAATCCAGAGCCTGATCAAAATCCACAACCTTTAAGCTCATCCCACAGTTGTCTTCCTATAGGGAGGATCACCCATACAATACTGAAACAAAATCCTTCCTTGTCCTTTCCTAGAGACCACTGCTTCATTCACTCTTTAAAAGGCAGTTTTGTGGCCGTCAGATGCAACATTACCAGTGGAGTCCACTGCTGCCATCTCTTTATGAGTAGAGAGATGGGTTGGCACTGTTTAATGAGTTACCATTCATCTTCTGTGCTGAGGTCACTGATTTTTTTGAACATCCACATTGACAGCTTAAATGAGGAGGAATAAGAGCCATGACAGTCATCATTTCATCCCAAGCTGCTCATCTTTATTAAGAGGGAGTCTTCAGCAGTAAACTCCTTGTTCTAATAGACATGGATTTAAATTATCCGAAATGTCTGAAGATTTTAAATAACCGATTTTCATATTGAAGGTGTTTTCTCATGCTCAGGCCTTCTTTAGTTTCCTTGGCTTAAGCAGAGCAAGTAGGTTTGAATGGAAGTGCTTTAGCCACCTTTTCAAAGTTTAAAAGCTTGAAATTGCTTTTCTTTGTCCTTCACTGATCTAAAAAATCTAGACTACAATCTTTTTCCAAAAATAAATATTTTGGGCAAAAGAAGAAAGGTAGATAGATCAAATACTTTTTTTTCCCAAATAAATTAAATGAAATTTGTTTCAGTTTTGATTCAATTTTAACAATAATTATCCCTAATTTTGATGCATTTTTATAATTGATTTCAATTCATAACTCTAGATTTCAGTCAATGGAAGCTGGCATTTCAAAAAATAATCAACTTTTCCCAAGGGGATTAAAAATTGTCTGGACTCTTCGAACTTGACTCTTTCCAAAACTTAGTTTTTAAAAGAGTTAAATTTCAGGATAGTTTTCAACAACAACAACAAATGGGAATGCCTTCTATTGCATTTTGATAGAATTTTGATGACCAAATATGAAAACGTGTATTACAAATATTAAAAATAAATCCTATTTCATGTGTTTTTACTGAATACATTTTCATGAGTTTTCTTCTCACATTTAAAAATTCCCCAACATACATCGACCTTCCTAATGCTATAATTCCAGCTGAAGTTGGATATGTAATTGTAATGTACACCACTTGGTTTTGTGAAGGAGAAAAGAAAAGCTGCTTGAAGTTGGCTGCTAACCTTCATCTCTTGTTCTATTTGTTATCTGTTTCTAAATACATGCATCATATATTAGAGCATCTAAAAATATGGGGAAACGCGTGCAGGTGTTGACTGTGTTGAAACAGAGGAGCAATAAATTGAAGTTTATTCTGAGTATATTTCATGTACTGAAGATGAAATGATGTCTATGAACATTCCAGAGACTGTCTCATGTTATGATATTTTAAAAAGAATTAAAAACTGTATTGGTTTACAAGATTCGTTGGATTGCATCCATACAGCCCAATTCCTTTCACTGGTGAAGTCAAGAAGATTTGTTTCCAGATTTCCATGCTAGCTGTACAGCACATTTAAAGGGGATAGAGGATGTCATCCAAAGCACACATCATTTCTCGGTATTCATTTTAAACTTCTCAAGAATTTCAAAATTTACAGCATGAGTAGAACACAACAGTAAAGGGAAAGGAAACCTAACTGAAAGAGAAAAAGTAAGTTTCAGATTCTAGATGCCTCTGAATATTTATATGCAGGTATCTGCTTGTCTTGTAGATATCTAGGCTCCATCTGTATTAATTGTAAATCTAGGGTTAGTTAATCTGTATCTTCTAGATGATCCAGGAGTGATCTGAATACCAAACCAGCACATTCCCCATGTTTTTCCTGTGCACTCCTACTATCCTCACAGGAAGCTTGTATGTCAAACTGGCCTTCATCTAATTTTAGAGATGAGCAGCGCAGGCACCTATATCTGAGCACACAAATACATTGTCACGTCCTGAAATACATGCCTAAAGTTGGTCTGGTGCCTCGGAGTGACCTACCTGCCTTCTAAAATGTTGACACTTGATCTATCTATGTAGCTTAGGGGCTGAGAAATGCTCCTCTATTCCTTCTTCCTTTGTCATTTTGTGAACAAAGAGCTTCACGTTGTCTGTTCTTGCTTCAGTGTCATCACACCCTTCAAAAGTTATGTGCTCCTTAAAAGAAAAGGATGTTCTTGTGGCTGGGATGAACAGGTGCAGCCTCAGGAAATCACAGTTTGAGCTTTATTTCGAAAACAATTTCCTGTCTCACCATGAGCAAATCACAATGGACTCGGCTTAGTTTCCTACACATAGGTGTCTTGTGACATTTGAAAAGTCACAGGATGCCTCGACTGGTCACCACTGCTGTTCAGAAGAGGATGGTTCTCCTACATATCCTGTATATTGTCTCCAGTCCTCTGCATTTGCCTTGAATATCCTAGGAAGTCTGAAATATCATTTGTGTCTATGTTCAGCCAACAGATTCGAGTCTCCAAAATTCTTGTTCATTATCTCAGCATCCTCAGAGTTGCCTTCTATTCACATACCTAGTCTTCAACCACTTTTTCTGTTTTAATAGGTGGAGACCGCTTTCCTATGAGACTCCAGGTGCCATAGTTGTGTCTTAAATTCAGTAGCCTGACCAAAGAGGAATGCTTTAGAAATCACGTAAGTAAATACCACTTCCATGGGCCAAAATTTCGGATCAAGACCCTGAAGTGCACACATGTATAATCCGCCATATGCAGCTGATGTTTTCCTAATGCTGCTGGTATTAAATATCAGTGACACTATGTGTGCATAGAAATTCCCTATTAACAACATATTTCATTATGTTCTTGATTTCAAGTAACATTTTTACCTTTTTTTTCAGTTCTCCAAGATAAAAGACTTCTGTGCGTGACTAAGGTGTTTATAATTCAAAATTTTATTTGTTCCAAATTAAAATAATAATTCAGCTCATTACATTGGCCAAAATACATTATTTCCACTTGTATTTTTCAGACTTTGCAGCTCTTCTAATTATCCAACAACCTTATATAGTCATCTTTCCAGTCACCAAGACTTTATAAAAATATAGAACTACTTTCATGGAAAGAAAATACTGAGTGCTAAAAAGCTCTTTAATTCCAAGACAAACGCACCCCCACTAGAAAGAAAAAAAAGAAAGAAAGAAAGAAAGAAAAGAAAAGAACAACAATATCACAGCCATGTAATTTAAATAGGAAACAAAATACACCTTCAGCTTAATTTAATTGGGCCTGCTTTGAGAAAGGTGTTGGACAAGTTTACTTCCAGAGGTCATTTTCAACCCAAATTGTTTTGTATCCTGGGATTCTGTGAGCTTTTCATGTTTGTTTGTTATTTTTTTTCCTTTGTTCTCATTAGGGTCCTTCGCTACAATAATAATCTTCCAAGATAAGAGTTGAAGTATTAGTCTCCCGATGCTTTCATCTAAAGATGATATCCTTTTCTTGAAAAAAAAAAATCCATTTAAGCAAACAGCTTTTGGAACTCATTTTGGAATGGAGTAGATGATTTTTTTTCCTAACCTGTGTCATGCTCAAGGTCAGACTGAAGAATCCAAGGCCTGTCTTGACTAAAAAATATATGAATCCTTCAAGTTTTCTGGGAAGTCTAATGTTAGTATCATAGGTTGTTTGGTTACATTCATGACATCTGTTAGCTGTTTCCTACATGTGATGTCATGACTTGTAGCTATATTTTGAGCTTCAGTTGGGAACACATGTCCACCTACACAGTGTGCTCAGTTTGAAATATGGTCAGGACTGAACCGTAAGTAGATGGTGAGTGTGGATGCAGCAGAATGGGTTTTTCAAAAGTCTTCAGGGCAAGATTCAGCTTTTGGCTTACAGCTATGTAAATGGAGATTTCTACTTGTCAATACATCTATAAGTTCCTGTTAAAAATCAATAGATATGGACAAACAAAGCCAATGAGGTCCAAAGAGCTGTTCATCTGACCGAATGCAGGAATGTGAGTCAGCGATCTAAGCAGGGGCATCTACTGCCAGCTGAAATGACTTAAGACATCCACAACATCTGCGTTGGGCTGGCAGACACGAGACAGGATCTGAAGGAGACTGTATCTTTCTAAAGATAGAAAAGGAGCCAGCCCATAAGTCTGTGTTCAGAACACGTCAGATGGAACAAATGGATTAAATCATACAAAGGAATCAGTTCTCTAGCTCACCTATAAACATCTACGTGATAGACAGGTAAACTTAGATATCTACCTATGGTCAACCATCTGAGTATGAGTGGTCATTTCTGCTTCATTTTAGACAATCTATTGAAAAAAAAACCTGCATTTATGATCTGAATCCACCTGAAATGGCATCTAGCAGAAAGGTAAAGTGCAGCACCAGACACCAACGTGCGTAAACGTAAAGCCAGGCCTTACTGACTCCTTTTTCCTGTCTCCATCAAACTAACAAAAAGTCTTTTCAGTAGGAATCAATATGGGGCAGATCTCCTTGGAAAATCTCACCAGTTTTCCAAAGTTCACTGATGTGTAAAGCTCTCCCTGAAGACACCTAGTTCACGTGCTCCCCTCTCCAGGTTAATGAATAATGTTCACACCATGCAAGAGACTCAAGCACTATCTTCACCAAAAGATTATGAGATGGACGTACTGTACATCCAAACTCTGTTTCAATAGCTCCAGATGTTTTCCAGTTCTTTCTATATGCATCTGATTTCAGAGAAAATGAGAATTTTTCTATATAGAAGATATTTTTCTAGAATTTCCAAGTATCAACATTACTGCTACTGCTCTTCTTAGGGTGATTGATGTTCAGACATCTTCAGCTAATGGCTTCACTTCTCCTCATATCAAAATAAGTAACTAAAATTGGTCTGTAAGTGCTTATTTTTCCGTTGGCTACAGCACAAACCTTTGGTGACAAACTCGCATGTCTATTTTTTGGATGATTGCAGTTAGATGAGATGGATCCTATCACGATGACTCTCAGTAAGAAGGACTGATTCGTGAAGATGTTGTATGACTTCAACTGCAGCTAATAAAAAAAGAAGACATTGTGAAAACAACCCATTCAACAGCCAGCAAAATTGGCAAAGCCCAGATAAAGTCTCTGCAACTTTATTTGTACATCTTAGGTTAAGGCTGAGAAGAAGAGTGATTCTGATACTGTTAGAAATCAGGAAAATTTTCAAAATTTGACTTGGAAAAGAAATCTAATCTTTTTTTTCTAAAATTACAGTGTAAGGACTAAGAAGTAAAACCTTTAAAATTCAGATGCCAAAACCACTGGGGAAGCCAGGAAATGTAAGAGATAAATAAAATCCCTCTGGATTTCTGCTTTCTGTGATCCAGTGATGCAGACCTGCAAAGCGGAAACACACAGGGGAAAAACTGAAACCTCACATAAAACTTCAGTCATTTCCCCAAACTTATCCTGTAGAGATCCTATGAAATAAACACCAAAATGAACATGATCTTCAGAGTCAGCACGTAGGTGAGTATCTTGTAGGACTGAGCCCCTGAAGTCTGGTAGATCTTGAAGAAAATATGTGAATATTCTGAAAAGCAACCTCTTCCCTTCTCACTTGGGCTGCAATATAACTGAATCTCTCAGGACTCCATTGAATAAAAGATCAGCAGTCTTCCTCTATGACCTTTCCAGCCACTGCAGCTACCAAGACCTCCAACAAATAGGTTTTGGTTCTAGGTTTTAACTTAAATTTTCCAGAGAAGGACAGGGATTTTGCCTGAATGAGCACTTTGCTTCTCTCTGAATTACCTTCCTATAACCCAGTAGTGTATTCCTTATAATTATGTTCATTAATCTGAGTAATGCTGTGGGGAAAGCTGTAGTTAAATAGCTGTCACATTCTGTCTCCTTGGTGATAGTATTCAACATAAGAAATTAAATATAGAGCTGGATGGATCCACCTGCATTTTGGCAAAGCTCCTTTTCCCAGCAGAGTGGTCTTTGTTACATTTAGGAAAACTGCATGCATCTGTTTAAGCATCTTTGGAGTCAAAGACAAAAGAAGATATTTGCAGATTAATTGGTAAAGCAGATCCTGAGTTGCCTGGCCAAATACTCCAATCGAGGCATACAGAACAGTATCTCTAAGGGAAGCACATCTTCAGCATTTCTAGAATTGGGCCCCTATGAGACACATCTGGAAGACAAGTTGCCGTGAGCATACCAAATGATTCATTGATTCTTGGTATGAATTTCAGATTGCATCCGTGACCCATTCTTGAGTTTGTTCCTTGTCTGCAGTCCCACAAGCCCAAATTTGTTTGGGTGAAACCTTCAGAACTCAGCATCAGATCTCTTCTTCTCTGCAAGATGTGCTCCAGGATACATCTGGATAAAACAGACCTGTACCTGTATCACTGCTAACCTGTATTTTGTTAACTCATCTGGTAGTTTCAGGACTATTGATTTATCCCAACAAGCCTCCAGCACGTCAGAACTGTTTTATAGGAAAATAGAATGACCTCATAAAGAAGAGATGTTTCTGTCATTTCTTCACCACACGTGGAAATACTACCCAGATTCAAAGCTGGGTGTTATTTCTGAATTTCGGAAGCTTTCAACAGGAACACAAATGTACTCAAAAAACACAAAGAGCTCCTCCCACACCAAAAGCCTCATAAGCCTTTAACATGCTTTCAGACAAGAGCTTATGAAGAATTCAAACTGTACTCACAATTTCAAAGAAGCAAATGCCAACACATCTTGAGATCAAGTAGTTCCATATCTTTTATTTTTCCCAATTCTTCTCTATGTTGGTTGCTCTGAAAGTAATGCCTCCTATTTGTTTCCATGGAAACTACAACAGATACAAAGAACACAATAACACTATTTGATAGACCAAATTCTCAGCTACAAAACATTATTTTTCAACACAGTCTCCACCATTAGATATGCATTTTTACCAGCAGTGAACACGAGCGTGCGTGCCAGACTTGTAAACATCCACAGCAGTGGAGGTGACCACTGTCACTGCAGCCACTGCTGAAATGCACCACCACCACCTCACTGTGCTCACAGCCACTGTTTGGTCTCTATAAACATTCAGCAAGCGTCGATGGATGTCAATGGGTTCCATTTTTTCCACATGGACGAATTCAATTCCACATCTTTGCTACATACGCACTCCCACGTCAGTTGCCATTTTGTCAGACCGTCCCTCTGCTGCCATCTGTCACACAGCAACAAAATGTTTGTGGGAAGGTGGGAATATTTGTGGTAAGGTTCATCCTCTCCTGCCATACCACCAACATTTGCATCTGATGTTGCGGGCCAACACGATAAAGTAGGAAGCATTACTTTCGGAGCAGCCCCAGTATATTTAGTGTTCCTTACTGTCCTGTGCAAACTGATGATTTCCTGTTCGTCCTCCCGTTGTGCTTGCTTTCTGACACTTTATTCCTCATTTCTCTCTCTAGCAGCAATTTGATCTACAGCAGTGAAGCATTCTTTCTCTGCTGTTGATCTTGCCATCATTTTATTGCAGCCTGGCTGTAACCAGGGATCACAAAGTGGGCAGATTGATAACCAGGCTTTTTTAGACTGCCAGCCTGGTGTGCAGGGACCACTTTGTAACTGCCAATCACGTCCCCAGGATGCAGTTATTCTGGGTGATGCTCTGGCAAAGCTGAGAATATGGTGAAGCAGACATAGCAAAAGTTGGAAACATTTCCATTTTTGTTCTGAAAATGAACACAGGAGAATGAACTATCATCTAATCAAAAGAATTCCATTATCCCTGTTGCACCAGCACTAGAACATCTATTTTGACCAATGCTGTGTTGCTTCTGTTTGTGTTGAGCCAGTATAAAAAGAATTTGACTGCTGATACTTCTCTGATGCTTCCTGAACCAGCCATCTGATGCCTGGATTCTGGAGCAATCATGTTCAGTCATCTTCATCATGGACAGCACGTAAATCCTTAGCAGGCACAAACATATGTGCCCTATCCATAGTTGCTTGCATCAGCTTTAATTGGTTTGATTCTACTAAGATCTGTCCTTTTTTACCCAATATGTTGAAACATTAGGGATAAAGAAACACAACAATGAAGACAGATGGAAAAAAAAATTAAAATTAAGAAAAAGTCAGGAGAGTGTTTGAGCAAGGGTAAGAGTATATGCCTCAGAAAAACCAAGAAAGAGTATTTTGGGATAAGTAGAAAAAATCCTTGGAGCTGCTAGTAAAGACATGCTCTGTCACTGAGTGCTACCTTTAGGTAGACAGAAACAGCACTTTGCCCATTCTTGAGAATAAGTATGATTGCCCAAGGAAAATATTTGTCTCCGTGAAATGGTTTTCTCTCTCCCTGGCTCAACCTGCAAGGCTCCATTTTTCCTTATTGCTTGGCTCCTGTGGGGCAACCCCTGGGAACAAGTTGCCACCACTCACAGGTCGGTTCTTTGCAGTCACTGTTCCTGGAATTGTTTCCCAGTGAGTGCCTGTCTGTGTCATTCGACACTGATGCTATCATGCAGTAATTACCAGCAGCTGAGGGCAGAAGGGAGCAATGCAATTTTAATAGAGGTTTCCAACTACTTAAAAGAAAAAAAAAACACCTAGGATCAGAACTTTTCTCACGGGCCATGAGAACAAACAGAAAGTTGCCAGAGATACAACGGTGTTATGACCTACTAATAATTAATCAATTCATAATGACACCGTACCACATACAGAGCTTGACTCAGAAGGACCTCACCTCCCTGCGGACAAAGAATAGGAAAAATGATATTAATGGGCAAGAAAAAGGAATATTGCTTAATGCACATGGCATTTCCAGCAAGATGGAAGAGCGAACTCATGGGAGGATTGAATCATAAATACCTTAGTGGGAGACTGACCCCATGGGTTCATCTTCATCTTTACTGCTTTACTCACTCAGACTGTGGCTTTCAGGGCAGGATTTGTTTGCTGGTTTGGTTTTAATTTTGGATTATAAAATGTTTTCTACCTCAGGTGAAGACTCTTTCTTACTGACTGCTGTCCTTGTGTTGATGGACCTCTTCCATGTAGTCCCTGGGCCATCAGGAATCTGCAAACTCCAGGCTTAAAAAGCCCAGACCGAGGATTTCCTCTCTGCATCTGATCCCTAGGGAATATGGGGAATCCTCAGGGTAGTATTCCATTTCAGCAATGCCTTTAAAAATAGCCATTGTAGGAAGCATGAAAGTATTTGTGGAGGTAAGTGTGAGCTGTGGAAGCAGTGACAGAGCTTGGAGGCCAGGCAGAGATGTCCATGGCAAGCACAGCAGGAAGTCTTAGCTAAGTAAGCACCAATTCACACCTGTTGCCTGCAGTCTATTCACAGGAGCTAATAATAAAAACTTTGCATTTAAACAGAGCTCTTCATCCCTTGTGATCCCAAAGCACTCAGCAAATTACACATGCAAAGGTCATGTCGACTGGTGCTGAAACCCAGCCTGTCCTGGCTATAACAATAGGAAGGAGGAAAAATATGTCCAAGGACAGCAGGGTAAATTCCCTCTTAGATGTCCAATGCTTTCCAGTGTCCACCCAGAGCAATGAGGATTTAGGACTGGAGAACAACCCAAACTACTGCAGCGTAAAAGAGCTTTCTGATATTCCTTTGGTTTACCCCAGAGAAGAAGGACAAGGAAAAAGGTGGAAAAAAAATAAAAAGAATGAAACAGAGCTAATGACACCACTGCTTGAGTTCAGTGCTATGGTTCCAGAGAGTCTACACATTTTAAACCTGCTACTTAGCCTGCTAAGCCATCCCCTCTAACATGCCCTTTCTGTGGATTAGATGTGCTGTTTATTCATTGTTTCAAGGCAATGAAATGACTCATACTGAGTCCGTTCCCAGGAAATCTTGCCAGGTGAGGGAGGGTGACATTTACTAGGGGACCTATTAAGTGGAATATACTGCAATAATACAATCAAAACAGAAAACTCCAAGTTCTGCTGCATGGCCCAAGCCTTATCATTTCATCTCTGGGCAGCCCTGCATATCTGTGAGCAAGGCACAATGAATCTGTTCCACTGTGCAACCCCGAACAATCCCTTTTCACAGGTCTTGTACCTTAAATCAAGACAATAAAAGGCCAAAGGAGTTCTGAAATGGCCTATTCAATGGCTCTGGGAGGGGTAGGGCAAAGACGTAATCTACTGCATTCTCCCAACACACAAATCCAAGCACTCACACCTAACAAAGTCACCTGCACACCTTTGCTGATTGGCAATGACTCTGTCAGAAGCCAATATACATCTTTGCAGCTCCAGCTGCCTTCAGCCAACCAGGTGATGCATATATCCTGCTCTTTGCACTTTGCAGATGGGTTTCCTACCTCATCTGGCCCTGAGAAATGTCTGTGGAGTGACAACAGGTGGTGGCAGCGAGATATCCAGCTCATATGGTTCCAAGGTGGAGACATGCTCTTAGATCTGTTGGGTCTCTGTGCTTTTCTCAGTCCAGTTAGAGTTTATTCCCCAAGTTTAATGCTGAAAATACTGAGAAAAAAACAACTCACTTGCTAAGTTATATGCCTGAATGGTCATTAAAGTTAAAGCAGATCTGATGAATGCTCTTTTGGAGGTGACTCTGTTGCCTCAATGTACATTTTCAGTGCTACACATCCATCCACGAGCTTTAGAATATCTTGCTTGGTTTCTGTGTGTCATTTCAGAGAGGAATTCACCTTCTACAAGTTCTGGGGTCATACTTGCCCATCCAGAAAGTTGCCTCAGCTGCCCTAGGATCTCTCAAATGCACAAAGGCCCTATATATAGGGACCTGCACCATACCTCAAATGTTTATATCAAGGTGAGCTAAATCTCCCTGACTTTGGAGCCTGGTGCCATTAACAATGGCCTTGGTTGTCCCATTTAGCCTGCAGCTGCTGCTCCAAGAGGTGGAGTATTTCCTCTGAATCTCATTTCCTATGTGCTACCCACAGATGGATATCTTGAATACGCTAGGTTATCTCATGTAACATCAGGTGTCTACCTGTGAGCAGCTGAATTAAGCCTCATATTGACAAGATTAACTGTCTCCTTATTGACTGCTGTGGGAGGTAATACACCAGTAATAAATTTGCACTCCTACATTTCAGCATCTAAATTTAGGTATATTATTTTCAGGCCAAATGTTATCACCAGTGTCATAAGACTTGAAAAGCTGCAGTTCTAGATATTGTCCTAGTCATATTTTCCTACGTTTGCATACACTGATGGACTCTTCGCAAATTCTACTTTTAGTTCTACACCAGGAACAGCTGCAATTTCATTATTTTACATTAAACGTCTTCCTTGATAATAAAATTACATTTCAATAGAGCACCTCCATGTTTAAAAATAGAGACTTGAGATAATCTTTTTAAGCATGGGCTACAGTAGCTCAGAACCTGTTAGACTGTAATGGAGGAATCTGTAAGTCCAATCATCTGGTGGCCACAGTAGACAAGTCCTACATGGCTTCCCATTGTGGATTTTGAATCAGGATGTTGAGCCTATTTTGGGTGTATCCTGAAGGCTGTACCTCACCTGTAAATTATGATCTAGTCATTCAACCTGTCAGTTCCTGTAGGGAGATGTGAACAGTAGCTGCATCTCATTTTGGTTCACTTCTGGCTATGGCTACCCTGATCTCTCTCCTGGAATTCAGCCTAGTTGATTCCAAGGGTTGAGTTCATTTCTCATCTGAAAGTGCCCCCTCTAGTTTAAGTTACTGATTTATCATATAAGGTAAGTCCCATGTAAGAAGTAGTTTCACATACACACATTCATGTGACAGGCCTTCCTATTATAAGATTAGAGCCACAAGCCACATTTTGGAATTTTCAGTCTGTTTTGCTATAGGTAGAAGATAGAAAAGTAGTTCAGGTTATGTAATTGACAGGCATTTGAAGTTTTGTGTTTCCAATGGGGACAAATAGGTGAAAGATTTCTGCTGTCTGATGAAAACAAACAAATAATTAGCAGATGAAATATATGCTAAGATCAAAACGTCAGAACTAATGATTTGTCTGCTCAAGAATTGAGAGAAAACTCATATTTTGTGCCCTGAATTAAAGTTCATTCTACTAAAAAATAAAAACAAAAATGAAAAAACACCACAAAGAAACAACAATAAAAACAAAAGCACGCTAGTTTTAGGCACAAATAGTTTATAGATGTTTTTCACGTTTTTAAGCCATGTAGTATTTCTCAGTGTGAATAATCTCATGCCTTGTATAGCACAATCTTTGGAATTTCACTGTCTTTCCTTGTTTTAAGGCCAATAATTTATCCAAAGTACATATACTCAACAAGTTTAATCTCCATTCAAAAGCATTATAGGGAAGGAAGATCTACATTTCTTGTAGCCTGTTCTAATGGTTAATCCTGCTCCTTGTGTGTCTATACCTAATTTCTAATTTCTTCCAAGAAGGAAATACCTCTAACTTCAGGTTCCAAGAGAGTAAATTACTGAGCTCCATCAATAATTTTAGAGTCTTACAAATCAACACGACATTTGATTAAATAATACATATTTCCATGTTTAATTCATAATTAGAAATATTTGTAAACCTTTACAGTGAAGACTCAGAACTACAATATCTCATAATTGTGGACCTTTGACAAGTTTCATTTAAAAGTTTCTATAGAAGCTGGTGTGGAAGATCAAATGGAGAATGATGATAACTAGTAAATCAGTTAAAAAAAAGACCCAGTCTTTCTGATGCAGAAAGACTTCATCGGTTTTGCAGATCTGGATTTTCACAGATGCTACAAAAATGCATCATTGGAGATAAAGGGATTGTGGAGTACAGCTGAAAATGAGTGTGGTTGTACATGATTACACAGAGCATGGTAGAGGAAGAGACACTAATCAAAGCAGAGAGGGAGCTCCCAGATCTTTACAGAAGACTTAAACCAACACCATTTGCCAACATAGAAAAAAGTGGGGGGAAAAAAAGTCCCCTCCTGACATCTGGTAGTGAATTACAAAGCATACCAGTGCTAAAAGCCAACTTTCATCTCAAACTCCACTTTGCTTCTCAGCCAAAACCACAGGGGAAAAAATCAAATCCTGCTCCCAAAGCTAAAGGCTTCTTTTTTCTGACCTATCAGATGTTTGGAAGTCAGCTGCACCTTACCTGCTTCCACGTGTCCTCACTCCATCCTTGTCCCCTTACCTAGCTCCTGAGCTTTGACTGCACCCTAGGAGAGAGAAATGAGGGAAAATGAATGAATCCACTCCAGACAGAATTAGGCAGAGAATAACAAATTTTCTGGAATGAAACTGAGACAGCTTCTGTGGTCAGCAAAACCTCTACTTTCTAACGTGACTGCTCTGAATCAATCACAGCCCAGCAAGACAAAATAATAATAATGAGAGGAAGAAGGCAGCTCATACAGCATAATACAACTTTAATCATTACTCCAGTCTCAGCCATGTGCTACACAGAAATAAAGCTATCACCTTTCTCTGCTCTCCAGAGAGGAGTTCAATCCGTGAACCCTCTTGGTCCATAAGAGGTAATGTCCAGTTCATGCAGTGCTTCCCAAAGTGTTGGAGATACACCTCAAAGCTTCATGAAGGACTGGCCCAGGAATTGTGGAGGGTGTGTGTCTGTTCTGGGGGGCAAGTGGGCCTTTCCAGTCATCCAGATGGACAAAAGGGGATGTGTGAGATCAGAAGTACGTTGTGGGAGAGCTCACCACCTAGGAAGCTGGGGAAATCATAGGTGGGCTTCACCTGAGTAATACAGAGGTTCTCACTGGAGCTGATACCCCAAGGCTCTCTTTCCAATGGAGAGAAATAAACATTTGGAGTGGGATTCACAAAAACTGCTCCCTATGGCTCTTAGGGTACCACCCTCCTCTGCCTTAGGCTTCTGCTCCTAATCATGTCCCCTGCATGTCCTGTGTCACATCTGCGAGCCCTGCACAGATGTCTTAAAAGCCCAGGCAGTCCCAAATGGTACGAGATGCCAATGTTTATGCAGGTGAATCATGGCTTTAGGGAGCAGTCTGTCTTCCTCTCTTAAAGGTATCAAGGGGCCAATTCAGCTGTCTAAGCGTAAGAGCCTAATGGAATCTGAGATGTCTGAAATAATTTTATTTTGCCTCCAGCTGCAGCTCCAGCAAGATACAAGTCTCTTGTAGTCATTATGTCACATCTGGCAGACCTGTGCGCATGTATCAGATGCCCTCTAGCATCTCAGTTGGCTCAGGATACCTGTATGTGTGCAACTAAATCAAGCTCTTAAAACCCCACTTTGCAGTATATAATGCTTCCATTAGCTCAAGGTCTGGGATAACATATTCAGGTTTGAGTGTCTACAGTGTACACATACAAAGCTAAAAGAAATTCTTTTTTTTTCCAAGGGGAGAGGAGTTATCTCATGTGACTTTAGAGACAGCGTTCAGCTCAAAGACTCTTAAATTTAGTTTTCATATGTAGGCACCTCCTTGCAATGAGTGTACTGTAGCCAATAGAACTCTGCTGACACCTAAGAATTGGTTTCTGGTCCAAGGCAAAAAGCCCCATGATAACTGTATGGGGCTAAATATGACACTGGAGCTATGGGAGATCAATCTCTCTGGGGAAAGTAGGGGGCTTACTTGGTTCCCTATGGTGAATAAAAATATTTTTGGTAACTGGCAAACGAATTCCACCTGGAAATCTGGGCCGGATGATGAGCATGCTTCTAGCATGCTTCTAGCTACAAGGCTGTGGAAGTGGATGTCTTGAAAGCCAGCTTGCTGAAGCCATGCAAACCTGCCCGTTTCCTCAAAGCTATGGACAGAGTGACCAGTGCTCATCGCAAACCAAAGGAATTGCCTCCTCCGTGCATGAAATGTAAGCCAAAACAAATCCACTGGGTAGCAACGTATAAATAACATTACAGGCAACGTGCCAAAACAAATTAAGACAACGTTTATGCTCTCTTTTTTTTTTTTCTCCTACTTCTTAATGTTGTTGAAAGCAAGCCAGAGATGTATTCCACTTGCCATTTAGAGGTGAAATTTGTAGGATTTTACTTTTATTTTCAAACTGGGAAATATTTCGAGCTAGGGAGAACAAGTTCAGGCTCTCATAAGCCATGTCAGACCTCTAAATAAAATGCCTTCTTTAATCTTCCTCATTTGGCTTCATTGTATACCCCCAGTCATAAGGAGGGCCTTATTTCTGTAGATCCTATACAAATACTGAGATCTTTCTTTTCTCTTCCTTCCAAGTTCCTAGTGAAAAAAAGCCATTAAAGGTCCCTTGTTTGATATGAATGTAAACGTCTGTGGTTGAATGCTGTTCCTACCATCAGATCACTTAATGATCAGTAATAAAATGCCCAGTGAGCCTAATACATACACGGTCATGTAGGGATTTGTCTTTTTGCCTCAACAGAACAGTTCTGCTAGAGTATTGCTTTCCTACAGGCTGACAGAAGACTAAAGTCTCTGGAGTTGCTAGGGCTGCATCCTACACGCCACTGGTTTTCCTTGGAGGCTTCCCAGCCTAGACTAACCAAATTACTGACCAGAGAACTAATGAAACTCCAGCCAACCATGGGAAGTTACAAGAGCAGCCTTCTATCAAAATAAGCTGCTTTTTTTTTGAGAGTACACTAACGAGCAATTGTTTTTAGAAGGCTGCTAAGGCCACTTACACACATGGTTGTAGCCAAAACACACTCTCATTTTGTGGGGATGCAACAGCAGCTCTTCCACCCTGTGGCATGAATAAGGGCTGGTGCCAACAACGTGAGCCAACGAGCTGACATCTGGCTGCACAAGGATTCATCTGGCTATTGCCAAAGTGGTGTGTACCCACACAGACGCCACGAAAGGTTTGAATTCCCTTCTCTGCCATGCACTGAAATAGAAAACTTACTGACATTATATAGGAAGAAGTCTCTGCATGGCTAACATGCCTTTCACGAATACTGAGCAAGACAAGCAATTAATTTCTTACCCTTTTTTTTCATTATCTGATGTTACAGTTTGGTTTTGGGAAAGAGAAGTCTAAAAACAGTGACAGAAAGAGCCTGAGTGGAGGACAATGTTTTCAGGCATCTCCCTTCTTCCCATTAGGAATAGAGGGCTTCAGATTTGTACCTGTATTTATAGTCTTCTACTGTCTATCTCTAGTTTAGGATCTTAAATTCAACAAACAGATTGTCTTACTGGCACAGGAAGTCTCATGCACAATCAAGAGCTGTGTGTGTGCATGTGATTGTGTGTTAGGAAGGAGAAAAGGGATTGGGACTGAGGGCAAAGAGAGAATGAGAAGGGGGGAGACTGAATGAGTGTGGCCCTTGGAAAATCCAAAGCATCACCTGCCCTCACTGCAGCATTCCTTCCTGAAATGCTGACCAGAAAGCCCAGGGGGTTGGGATAATTGAAAAGCAAAAGTGGGATGGTCTTTAGATGAGTTTTTAATCTTTCCACAAAAGCTAATAAAATCTGAATGGCCCTCCTGAGGCCACATTTTATTGCCACAAATTCCCATTACATCCCTGGGAGAAGTAGCTCTCACATTAAAGTTCCTCGTGAGTCCCTGTAAAAACATATTCCTGCAGCCACCTCCTTACAGCTGCCAGAAACACCCATGGCACTTCCCCACCTTTCAGTCTCCCTGCCAGAGCACAGTAGCCACACTCGGCGAGGGAGCCACAGGGCTCGACCAAAATAGAAGAGTGGTATTTGTGGACTTCTTCCTGCGGTATTTATGGTTAATAAAGATATGTGACATTATTTCTTAGGTAAACTTCTGTGTTGTGAGGCCTGCAGAGCTTTTCTGATGCAAAACTTTGCCATAATGATCAGCTTTTCCTACAACTGTAATAAGATATGTCAGCACCCTCTCCACTCCTCCTTCCTTCAATATAAAGAAATTGCTGATATCTGGACCCCTGTTACTAAGTCTCATGCTTCTCCCCCTCTTTCCTCAATTTTTCAGTGACTAGAAATGGTATTTTGACTCAGGTGACTTGGATTAAGGTGGACATCAATCTGGGACCAGGATCTCTGATACATGAAATGGAACAAAAAGCTTGGGAAATATTGTTCTTTTTGATAATCTTAATCTATTTATGGCTATAGAGATACAAACTGAATGTGTAAACTTAGATCACACACTTTAAAAAAAGGAACTGGGAAGAACTGGGTACCTTGGTAGGTTGTTACACTCAGTTCTAGCTCTGAGATCCATAGGTGACATATGACTGGGTACCAGACACCCTTTTAGTTTTGCACTGAATCTTCTTTCTGCACAGATCATACAGGTCAGCAAGGTAGTAACAGAAAAATGTGCCATTTTCTGGTTGCAACTTTTTGCCACTCACTTGTGAGTCCTGGGAAAATCTTTGCGTATTTTCTTGGGCCACAGGCACTATTTAAGATGTTTTTCATTCTCACCCACTTCCTACAGTTGGGGATATCAGTAAATAAATAATCTTAGTAAGAGTGATATTCACCGGTAGAACTTTCTGATACCTCCAAATAGTGATAGAAATTTAAGTGATTGTTCTGCTTAGAAGGCCATATTATATTATTACTATTACTTATTATTATTACTGGTCTCACACATTTGTAGTATTGAGAATAATGTCACTCTGCCTGGGTGTTTCGAGTGAAAAGCCTGATCTGAAATTTCTGAGAGACTATAAAACAGGAAACTGTCTCCAGAGCTGTACATTTGTGCATTTAATTCAACAAGAGCTAACTTATTCATGTGTTGTCCTATTCTAAAAAGAGAGATGGAAATGGAAGTGCTAGAGGTTTATATTATCCACTGTTAAGTAATAATTTCTTGTATTGCTATCTATTTAAAATAGGAAAAACAGAAAAAAACAAAACACAATTATGCATAAATTCAGACAGAGCACCAGCCCAAGTTCTGGTTTGGCAGAATGGTTTTTTCTACATTTCTGTAAATGCCCCATCTTGGTACGAGCCCAGAAGAAGCATCTGTTTAACCTTAATTTTCTTCACAATACCTCCTAAAGCATGGGAACGGTTAGTAAATTAATTGCACTTCCTGAGCACCTTGCTACTCTATTTATCTCAGCATTTAAAAACAAAGTGGGCAGGATATTGAAAGGTAAAAAAAAAAGTTTAACTTCCTGACCATAATCCATCTCCATAGTTTACTGATGTCAGTTCATCAATGGTTGCGCCATTAGTACTGATCTTTGCCTCCTTTCATCGCCCGCCCTTTATGTAGTGCCTATAGTAGAAAGTGTTTCTGATAAGCTTTGACCCAAAAGATCTGTGAAAACCAGTTTTAAGCTTCAAGATAAGCATCCCTTTGGCATGGGTTATCAAACCTAAGACGTGTTTATAGGTAAGATTGACTGCGTCCTGAAGGCACACGTCTTTCTTAATTACAGAGATCTAAACATCAGCAACCTACTGTGCACATCATGGGAGAGCTTGGTCGTGGCAATCTAGTAAAATATTACAGAATCACAGAATCACAGAATTGCAGGGGTTGGAAGGGACCTCAAGAGATCATCGAGTCCAACCCCCCTGCCAGAGCAGGTTCCCTACTGCAGGTTGCACAGGTCGGCGTCCAGGCGGGTCTTGAATATCTCCAGGGAAGGAGACTCCACAACCTCCCTGGGCAGCCTGT
>WBMW01004108.1:590129-634477 GCA_013396635.1 Penelope pileata | reverse complement strand
CTCGACCTGCTGGCAATGCTCTTTTTAATGCACCCTAGGATCCCATTGGCCTTCTTAGCCACCAGGGCACACTGCTGGCTCATGGCCAACCTGTCATCTACCAGGACCCCCAGGTCCCTCTCTGTAGAGCTCCTCTCCAGCAGGTCATCCCCCAGCCTGTACTGGTGCATGTGGTTATTCCTCCCCAGGTGCAAGACTCTACACTTGCTTTTGTTGAACCTCATCAGGTTCCTCTCTGCCCATCTCTCCAGCCTGTCCAGGTCTTGCTGAATGGCAGCACAGCCTTCTGGCGTGTCAGCCACTCCCCCCAGCTTCGTGTCATCAGCAAACTTGCTGAGGGTGGACACTATCCCCTCATCAAGGTCGTTGATGAAGACATTGAACAAGATCGGACCCAGCACCGACCCCTGGGGAACACCGCTAGTTACAGTCCTCAAATTTTGCAATTAAAACACAGATCTCTACATTAGGTTGGAAGCTGTGTCTTTCTGGAGCTGTATCTGAAGACAAGATGGGACATCTGGCATTTATGGTGATGCTGGCCAGCCATTATTGTGTTACTGAGAGAAAGCCATGATTGTCCTGGAGCTTTATTACAGACTAAGGCTGGATTCAGAGTAGTAGACATAGATCTCTAGTGACAACTAAAAAACTTGAGTCTAAGGCATATGTATGGATAACATGACAAAGGACTTCTGGGAGAGCTGTGCCCGTTGCAGAAGAAGTTGAAGGCCAGATGAAATCCCCCAGGACATCTACATTCAAATCCCAACGTTCAGCTGTATTTATGAGCTGAACTCGTGGTTTTAGATGAAGCTAATCCTGCCCCATACTAAGCATAGAAAAAAATAAATCCTTTTAACTATTCTTGATTAAGTGAGACTCGGAATCTATTCTTAGCTTGGCCTTTGTGCAAACTAGTATGTTCTTATGTTAAAAAGATTGTGTTGGCCAAGCTGCTAATACATATGCTCTATAATGAGCAGAGTAAATTTGATCCAAAGAACCTTTCAATTTTCAGAGGTCATTCTTAATCTAGAGTTGATAAATATGTAAGTTAGAGTAGGCACATTCCTAATATTATAAGGGGAGGAATGAGAAAATAGGATAAGGAAGCTGAAAGACTCAACACAGCTTGTGACAACAAGTGGAGGGAGGCCAAGCACATTTGCGCGGGAATGTCAGGCAAAAATCCAAGGATAGAAGGGCAATGACAAGACAATCACTTGGACGAGTGAAGATACGATATATGGTACATGGACAACATATCCCTGGAGTATAAAATCGGTTCTCTTATAGCCTCACACAAGTATGTGGATATAGGCAAAAGATTTCCAAAGTTGCTAGTTCTGAACAAAGCAGGACAGAAAGAGACACTGTAAATATATGAGTTAGGTAATAGGAGGGACTTAAAGGATTAAAAAAGGATTTTTCACACTTCTTGTATCAGTATATTTGATACTTTACAAAAAGGGACAGAATGGTGAAACCTAGTTTTTCTTATACGGGAATAAATTGTTAAAAATATCTAACATGCACATGAATTCTACTTCTCCATCTCAGTATGATCTTAAATTTTATCCACTTTTGCTAAATTCATTGTAGAACAACTTAAAATTGTCAAACTTTTTCAAGAAAATTTGTCTTTGTCTCTCAAGAAAAAGAATAAGAGTTCCACACACAGTCACTTTGAAATAATCTTTCAGTATTCATTTTTCAAGAGAAACACAATTGCTTTTTTTTTTTTGTATATTTATTACACACTGTATCAGTGTCTACTTAGGCAATGTTGAAGACAGGATGGTGCTAAATCCTAGAACACGATGAACATTGCTATTACCATTGTTATGTTAAGAAGTGGAGAAAGTGGTAATTTAAGTAGCCTGTGGGGAACTGACTTAATATCAGTTCCAGAAAAAGAAAGAAAAAACTGTTAAAACTAAATCAGTAAGAAAACGAGATTAAGCATGTGCCTGGCTTCGGTGAATATGATTTTAAGGACAAAATAATCAGCAAAAATCAGTTTCATTTGCTGAAGAAACTTCAGATTTGATGAGAGACCTCTGACTCAGTGCTTCATAGTCTGCTTGTTATTTGAGAGCTGGTTTCTCAGTAGGAGGAAAAATGCAAGTGTTTTCTCTCTGGGATTGGTATCTTTCCTTTCCAGTGACCAGATTTTTTAAAAAATCCAGGGAAAAATACACAGAAGGGAAACATGATACCACTTTTTTTAATCTGGAGACAGTAGCGTGCAAAGAAAACAAACCAACCTCCCTGGCCATTAGGGACAGGATAAGAGACCTTGAGCTTCAGGCAGGGAGAGTCAATTCAGAAACTGAGTGGGGGGGAATTTTTGCTAATGGAATTTTTTAATCACAAAAATAATGAAACGGTGAGGCAGATTACGAGGAGTAGGTCTGTGGGCATTTATTGATTGCCAGTGCTGACTTAGCTGTCCCCTTCTCAGTAGATAAAGTGAATGGCTTATTGGGATTCTCTTGAGCCCTGTTTTCTAGGATATTGTTATTTGCATTTTAATCCCCTGAAATATCAGAAGAGTAAATGCTGTATAAATGACATAACTTGCTGTAGGATACGTTTCAAAAAGCAGCTGTCAAATAGGAGCCATCACCAAATAAAGACCTTTGCAGCTGAAGCTGCTGACAGGCTTTCACGAGCTCATGAGCTTGGAGAGCTTTCAGGAGGGATTTGAAAATAAACTGAAAGGAAACATCCCACTTAATTTAGGATGATGTCATAGTTAATGGTGGAATGCACAGCAATAGGCTGGAAGGGGCAGCTACACTGCATTCTGTCCTTAAACAGAGCAGGTGTGCCATCCAGTCCTGGGGGAACTGCCTCCAGAGCCACCAGAAACAGGCAGACCTCTCTGCTAACCATCAGCTACCCACACTATGCCTGCAGAATGCCTGTTCTGCACAAGATTTGAGGCACTCATGACACAGAATCATAGAATCATTAAGGTTGGAAAAGACCTCTAAGATCATCAAGTCCAACCATCAATATTGCCCACTAAACCTTGTCCCTTAAGACCTCATCTCCACAATTCTTGAACACCTCCAGGGATGGTGACTCCACCACTTCCCTGGGCAGCCTGTGCCAGTGCGTTGTGGCCAAAGTGTAGGACCCAGCACTTGGCCTTGTTGACCTTCATCCCACTGGCCAAACATCACATTTCCATGGCCAAGCTAATAGGTGAATTTGGTCTTGAGTTGTCTGAAAACTGCATTTGGGAAACATCACTACGGTGAAGTGGCAGCTTGTTATGATCTGATCCATTCACAGACCTACATGTGAAGGCAGAGTGTGTCTTCTCTCAGTGCACCTGGTTCAGCACAACAAACTGAAGTTCACTCTTCCAAGTCGTTTCTACAAGGATTTGATTTTATAGATGGAAACATTTCACATCTCAAGCAAAGCAGCTTGCTTCCTACTGTCCTGATGTAGCCGAAGGACAGCACTACCTCAGGAAATCTGCTTGTAAATCTGAACTCAGAGGGGAAAAATAAATGCCTCAGGTGACATGATGTCCTCTAAAATTAGAGAGATCCATAGAATAACAAGGGAAAGAAAATAAAAACAAATAAAAAAACATACAAAACAAAACAAAAAAAAAGAAAACAAAACAAAAACAACAGAAACAGAACAATAACAATAACAAAACCAAATATGTGTAATAAGAAGAAAAAATGGGAAGGCAGGCTGTAAGGCAGCCTTTAAGAGGATGCTGGGATATAATACGGATAATATGATGCAGCTGAAAATGTCAGAGCTGGACCTGATGTGAGCGAGATCGCACAGAAAGTGGAAGCAGGAGCAGACACACTGCTGAGCATGGGAAATGGTTTGAGGACAGAGTAGGGTGTGACTGAGAAGGGACAGCATGATGTGAATGTTGCTCACATCCCCAACAGCACTTCCTGCTCCATTCAGAGCTTTTCCTGCTCATGGGATCCTTCTGTGGTTCTCACGACAGAGATGAGCCAGGCTGATGCTGGTTAGCCCTGAACCCTGCACGTGCCCCCTCACACAGGCTGAGCAGAGAGGGCCCAAACAACCAGATGACCAGTGAAGTAAAAGCCAGCCACTCTGTGTTCCCTGGACACATAGTGGGGAGAAACAGGCAATTCTCAAGTGTGCTTCATCCTCTCCTGAGAGGTGTTTACATGTCAGGTGTTCTGCTGTCAATCAACATCTATTTAACTACTGATAGAGGTGACATTGGTCAGACTCTTGGCTTGAGTGTTTTGGTTAAGTGAGATGAATTTGGGCTCATTCTTTTGTGACAGGAAGATGGTTTTCTACATTTGTTTGTAAAGTAAGCAAGCAAACAAACAAACGAAAAAACAGCAAAGAAAATTTCAGTCCTTATGCAGTCAGCTTCATGCCTTGGCCATGCTTTGAGATACCTCAGGATATACCACTTGCATATTGGCAGGAGTTTGGCTGTTGCAAATATAGGAACAGCTAAATAAAGTCTTGGGGCTTATATCAGGCTTTGACTGCAAGCCAGGAGATTTTGTGCCTTTCTGAAAAGGCCAGATAGGCATGTACCTTTCCTTTTTCCCATTTCCACAAAGCCCTAAAGCATATTTATCATGTGAGACTCCAAGAGGGTTAGGGGAGCTCCAAAACTTGCCATGCCTTTTTGAAACTGGAGCTGGCAAAGATGGAAGGGGAAACATCCTCAAGGTCATCCAGACTTTGCTTTCTCCCCATGCCCATCCCAAGGGCTATGGCAGTGGGAAAATATCTCAGATAGCTCTGGAAAGTGTCTTGTTAATCCATCTATTCAAGTCCTGGGATCTCAGGAGGCTGATTTGCGGCTATCTTAGGTTAGATATTTCTATTCAGTGTTGCATTATGTGTTCAAGAAATGTATAGATGTGGTACTTAGGGACATGGTTTAGTGGGCAATATTGGTGGTAGGTGAATGGTTGGACTAGACCATCTTAGAGGTCTTTTCCAACCTTAATGATTCCATGATTCTAAAATGATCCCATACCACACAGCAATGCTTGTGGGCATTTCAGATGTAGAAAAGGATTTGAATTTCTGTAGTTTTGTGTATATGTTCACAAAACTATACATAAATGGAAGCATCCAAAAAATGAGGATTTAATGACGTTGATAAGATATAAGAGGAGATAAAGAAGAACATCTCAGATGACTCCATCACTGAAGGATCTATTCACATAGATCTACAACTTCAGTCACATTGAATGGTCCTTGTGGGTCCCTTCCAAAGCAGGATATTCTATGATTCTATGAAATGTAGAGAAGACTATGAAGAAGATTGTCAAGAGCTTATTCATATTTATAGACTGATAAAAATAATGAGAAGAAAGACTGAAAGCGGTCTCCAGGACCATCTGATCCATTGTTTTTATCCAAGATAGTTGTGAGGAATAGGTTGTATTTATGGCCTTACTGACCTCAGTGAGCCCTTCCAGGAGAACCAGGACAAAAAACAGAGATTTAGGTTGACATGATGCTTTTGTGTTCTTGGTAAGCAGTGAGTACAGGGCTGATATACCTCGGTGTTAACAACTCTTGATGTAGGATTCCAGAATTTATGACATTATCTTATAATTAGTTTAACAATATTATTTGGATTTTTTATTTTAATTGATTCGTAGTATTTTGCAAGAAGTGTTTTCAAGCCTTTTTCACAACAAGTGAATCCTAAATGTATTTTAAAAAAGAAAATCAGAATCACATGACTCTGTGAATGGAAATTATGAAAAATACTAAGTATCATTTGTATTTACACAAATGTATGAGAGATCAAGATTAGAAAATGCTGTATTCACATGTACTAGGGAGGCACAGCAAAGAAATAGTGTTTGAAGCAGGACTAGGTGTGGGGAGGTAAAAATGACAGACGGAAAAATAAGGCTGATGATTAGGGTGTATTTCCTGAAAATCACAGCTACCAGATGACTGAGAGTTTCCCGAGGGAAAGGGTGGGAAATCTCTTCCCTTTAGCTTTTAATATTTGATTAAGTCCTGAGGGACAATGTCACAGAACCCACTATCATGAACGTCAGCTCAGGTTATCATTCTTTTGCCTGGAAATCATTTACTCAAACATGCTGTGTGTTGAATTTTGCCTTTTAAGCAATAGCTTTCCCAGCTTGCATAAAAGCATTTAAGCAGTTCCAGCCACCTAATACTCTAAAGACATTTTTCCAAATGTTCAGCTATTAAAATCCATCCAGTAAAATTCTTGCTGGAAGAAATAAAAGTCCTGGTCAAAGAAATCATTTGCTGGTGCATGGTGTTTTGACACTGCTCTGTCAGCTGTTTTAGAGTACAATAATAAAATATTTTAATAATAATGATAACAATTATAGCCACTTTAATATGTCACTTCTCAATCGTTTCGTCTCCTTGAGAGAAAAGTAGTTAGAAGTTGCCAAATTACTAAAGACACTAAACCTGATAGAAAGGGTTGGCCTCTTAGAGACTGCATTTTGCATTACACTTTTTATTAACATTATCTGTTTCCAAACTCCTGTTTCCCTTTCTCTGGGAAATGCCATGTTTTTAAAAAGTTAAGCTGGAGAAAGTAAATGCCTTTTATTAAATGCAAACCTTATGGATTTTCACTTCTGCTACATAATGATTTGCCTGTCATTATGAAGTGGAATTAAATGTTTTACAAGGAGAAGAAGTTAATACTTTTCGGATGGTGAACAACAAATCTTTCCTGCACCAAATACTTGGGCAACAAGCACTCTTAAAAAGCTCAGTCAATTTTTACAGAAGCTACTGGCATTCGTTTTCTTTTCTGAGTTGCTTCTGCCATTATTGTATGAAATACAGTAACTCATGGAAATCCCAGCAAGGTGATAACCATACAGTCTCTGGTGTTACACACAGGAAAACTGGAAATGCTCCTTGTCTCTGACACTTTACAGAAGCAGTCATCTCTTCTTCAAGATGTATATAAATTAGGTAATTAATTGTTACATAATCTTTCAGGTTCCCCTCAGCAGTGCATGAAGAAGGAGTCCTTTGTAAGGTATTTCATTTCATCCATCACAGAAACTCATTTCAAATGCTCATCTCTGTGTGCCTAGATCCATCTGAGATGTCCCAGTTGTCTCAGACATCTTCATGGATTTGGCTAACAACATGCACCTACAGAACACCCACACCCTTCTGTCATGGCAGCTGGAAGAAGGCGAGATGTCCAATAACATCTATAATTGTAATATTTTTTAAGCAGCTGACTCACAGCTCTAATGTCTGTTTTAGGATGCAGATAGCAATCTGTTTCTACTGCATGTAGAAGGAGAAGATTAGACAGTTTACTTGCAGAGAAAACAATCCTTAGGCAACATAGGCGAGAGAAGTTAAATTCTGCTTTCAGTGCAAAAGCTATGAAAAAATGGAAGAAAAATGCTAACAAATTTCACGAAAGAAGAAGCAGAGCACAAAAGTTTATCAAGGGTCATGCAAGAGATCTGTGACCAAGCGATTTCGTATTTTCTTCTTGAGTTCTGCACTAATGTTTTAGCTGTAAGTCCCTCGTTATGATGGATTCATTTTTTTGTGTCCAAACATTTCAGCTGGTTCAGTTTTATTTAAGTCCATGAATGTCCATGTGTAGCTATTGGGGACAGGGGCAGTGTAGTTTGGCCTAGATCAACCAAGGATTTTGCCACCATAACACAGAGCATTGCAATACATTACATTTAGGTGCCTGTATCTTTTCTTAATACCCACAGATCCAAACTGACCAAGCTTTGGTGTCGTCTTCAGAGCTACAAGGAAACATCTTTCTGTGCTTGGTAACCACAGCTACGGACCTCTGCTTCAGAAAAGGTAAGAATATATCTAAAGGTAAGAATATGTCTAAAGCTCAGCTTGTAACACCTCACCAAATATAAGGGGAATGTGACTGTGGTTTCTTCTGTGGGGGGACATGATTTATGGAGTCTTAGAATTATAGTATGGCTTGGATTGGAAGGGACCTTATAGATCAACTTATTTCAACTGTCCTGCCATGGGTAGAGTTGGCACCCCCAGATCAGGCTGCCCAGGGCCCCATCCAACCTGGCCGTGAGCATTTCCAGGGATGGGGAATCCACAGCTTCTCTGATTCAATTCCAAGTATCAGCAGAAACATTTTAGGAAAGTCAGTATCAGCAGAACTTATTATCCCCTCCTCTTGAGACCATTTCATTTTTACCATGAATGTCCATGTTGCCGGTTAAAATTGAAGAATTGCCATGCTCCGCATGAATAATTCACAAAAGATGTGTAAAAAATCCATGGAATAAGCCCTGGAACTCAGACTTTGTTCTTTTGAGGGGGACCTGGAAAAACTGTGGTCATGAGTTGCTCTTTCTATTTAGCTGCTTCTCCATTCTTGCCCACTTTTAAATGTCATTTTGACCTGACCTATCAGCCTAAAACCAGAAGCATTGACCAAGCTTTTTCCTTTCTGCTACTGCCTGTATTTTGGTGGTCAGAACTCATTAGACTGTGTCAGTGAACTAAGAGGACCAGGGCATTGGTTCAAGCTTGCAAATTACCATCCACAAGGTTTAATTGGTCTGTGCCTATAAACATTCTTCAGGACAGAACATGGTTTAAAGAACAGTAAAAACTAGAGATATGTCCCTATAGGCAAGAAAACCTATTGTCTTCAGGGAGGAGAGAGTTCAGCTGCATAAACGTAGATCATTTTGTACTTCTTGCCCTATGGTCTATAGAACAGGACCTGTCTTGCTTTAGTTACAAACAACCAAGTGCATGATGGTCCTTTTAAGGCAGAGAAAAGAGTAGCTCCATATTGGTCCTGGTGTGCAGTATCTCAGTATGAATATTTTTTTTCCAGATGAGGCCTTACAAATGTTGGTTATTGACTGCCAGTGACACAAAAGATCCATATTTTGTTAAATCTTGGTATAGTGAGTCATAGCGGTCAAATAAGCAATTTACAGTCTACTCAGATTGATCTATGAAGAACTTCTATCTAATCTCATTGTACATCCTTGTGCAGTTAATTATCCCTGCCTAATAATTATCCATCTAATCTTAGCCATCAGAAAGTTTATTGTTTAAGCTCATCAGCTAGACTGGTTCCACGAATATTATAAAAAAGACCAGAATCTCCAGAATTTTCCGCCATCCTAAAAATAGGTGGGATATATCATCATGTGAAAGTGTCCACTCCCTGTCCAGAGTTCTAGCTGACTGCTAAACCAGACTGCTAATTTTTAGATGCCGAAAGTTAGAAGCAGTGAAAATCTCCTGAACAGTGTAGAACTAATTGAATTGCTTCCAAGTTTTCCCCCTGTGTTTCTCCAGGTTTTCAAGATCCGATTGAATTTTATCCTGTCCTCCAACATACTCACAACTCCTGTCAACACGTCTGATTTCAGAGACTCTGAATGCTGAATTTCATTCTTCACTGCAACCCATTGGAGGGAGGAGGTGTTAATTCCCAGATTTCCAAATTCCATGGAGATATGGAAGACAGAGGTCTCCTATAACCACTTTTTGCAGAAGGTTTTCTTTAGCTGGGGCCATAAAAATTCTGCTATTTAGTTTTAAATATCCTGATCTGATTGAGTCATGCTAGCAATTCCAGTTTCTGACTTGGGTCTCCTTGTACATTTTTGCTTACATTCTGCTCTCTGGAGGACAGACAAACCTCTGCAGAGCGTGTACTGTGTCTACCCCACGACAGATGGAAGGATTTAGGCCATACTGCAGCTCATCCCCCTTTCCCTGCATTGGTGCCCACAGCTCTGGGCAGCCCTGTGTTTTTCATGAGATCCATTCATAACATTATTTTTGCTCAGTCAATGTTTTGTCTTTGCTCCTTTCTTACAATGAACATGGTGTTCAGACTGAAGACGCATTTCCTTCACAAAATAGGGAAAATTTTAGAATATTTCACAATGGCAGAGTAGCAAGCTTATCATAAGATTGGGAATTTCTAAGGGCAAGGCAAAAACAGGATCCAGATATTCTGATGATAAGGGAAGAAGAATATAATACCTCTAAAATGCTTGAAGGCAATGAGATACATCCAAGGCAGTTATTCACCTCTACATTACCAGGATTGTTTAATGTGTAACCCAGAATCTCTCCAATGAAGGAAAACTGATATTCACAGGTATGGATTTTCTTGGTGTAGTTTCCAAATGAATCTTTTCCTTGCTATGCTAGAAACAAGAGGACCTTCTACTTCCCAAAAGCCATTTTATTCCCTATTAGATCTGTGGGTTTTAGCACCTTAGAAACAAGAGCAAAATGTTTTTAGAGATCACTGAAGTTCAGCTTTCACACTAAGAACAACTGTATGGTATACAGTGTTTCTTCTGTACTTCGAATTTTTTTTCTGTACAAGTAAAGGCATCCAAACACAGCGTTATGTCAGTCACCAAATACTGAGCCTCAAAATTAATAGTAGTGGGAGCATATGTGTTACCTCTCTCTCTTACCTAAATATCATTATCTTGTATTTATGGTCCCTCAGAATCGGTAAAACCTGAGGGATAGTTTTTTGTTGTTTATTCTACATGCTCTGTGTGTTGTTTTTTAAATTCTGTCATGTCCCATTTAATTGTAAGCTGTCTCTCGAGAATCTATGGTCTGTTTTCATACAATTTCCCATTATTTTTGGTCACTGTATGTATTTATACCTTTTTTTCTTGCATAACTAAAGGGATAAACAAAATAAATTCTGTCATGTGAGGCACTTAGTTGGCATCTTCTCTGAAATTCACACTAGGTGTAAATTGCTTTTTCATGCCAGAATCAAGCACCAAAAAACTTTCTTGTAAAGAAATGAGTTAGCACTTTATATTTTTGGTTTCATGCATGTCTTTCTCCTAAATTTATGATAGCCTCGATCAGAGAACAGTTTTGCTCCTCCATTTTTCAGAAATGTAAGGTTGTGATTTAGCTTGTCAGACTAAGGTGTCTACTGCCATCTGAGGAGGCTGAGGACGTTTTACTTCGGTCCATTGAAGATAGGTCTCCTGATTCAATGTCATATTTGCCATCCTCCTGTGGATGCCAGATATCCTATTATGTGTTGAGTTAAATGACTCTTACTGCCAGCAAATTACAGAGAGGGTAATTATGCTCTGCTGCAGGCTCTTCATTCCCATCAACTAGGCTTCATCAATGTCACTGATTATCATAGGTTCATAGAATCATAGAATGTCCTTAGAATTGTCCATAGAGTTGGAAGGGACACACAAGGACCATCAAGTCCAGCTCCTGGCTCCACACAGGACCACCCAAACCCAAACCCAATGGCTGAGAGTGGTGTCCCAGCGCTCCCTGAGCTCCGGCAGCGTGGGGCCATGCCCACTGCCCTGGGCAGCAGTGCCATGCCCACACCTCTGGGGCAGAGCCTTTCCCTCACCCCCACCTGACCCTCCCCTGACAGCTCCATGCCGTCCCCTTGGGCCCTGTCGCTGTCCCCAGAGAGCAGAGCTCAGCGCTGCCCCTGCGCTCCCTGGGAGGGGGCTGTAGGCTGCCATGAGGCCTCCCCTCAGCCTCCTCTGCTCTGGACCCAACAGACCGAGGGACCTCAGCCTCTCCTCACACCCCTTGCCCTCCAGACCCTCCCCATCTTTGCTGCCATCCTTTGGACACTCTCCAATATTTCAGGTCCTACATAAGCATTTAAAATGAGAAATAGACCGCGATAAATTTCACACTGAGTGAACAGGTTGTGGTCAGATTTAAAAAGTAACCGCTTAACTGCGAATCTTACTTTGGGAGCTGAGTGGCTATTTTGGCTTCCAGAGGTTCTTTGCATACACTAGGGCCAGCTCCTTGTCTAGTGTAAACAACTAACATTGTATTAGTTGTAACTAGATTCTGAATAAGAAGATCCGATCCTTTGCTTGGTTTTTGTTCTGAAAAGTTTTGCAGTAAAGTCTTTGTTTTACTCTGTTCTGTGAAGCACTCAGGTCAATGGAATACTCCCTAACCTTGGTAATTATCAAGCATTGGAGAGAGTTAATAGCAGATGGATTCGGAGAGTTGGAAAGAAGCATATCTCCTTATTTGTATGTGTAATTTCCTTACTAAAATTGCATTCTCTTCGTCATCATGACTGGGTTACAAACTTAACAGTACATTTGAAGCTTGAGATTTGTATAATTTCATAAAGGAAATAGTGGCCAAAGACTTTAACTTGTAAGAAAAAAAAGCACACACACACACAAAAAAAACCATAAAAATTACATTCAAGTAGAAACACAATATCGTCTGTCTTCCTAAATCTCAAGTTAATTCAGGATTGCATCTTCTTAGCATTTTGAAGACTGGAAATATTCTTACAATCACAAGTACAGGTTGAACGTCTTGTCCAAGGTTGCCCAGGAAACCTGTGGCATAGCTGGAGTTTGAACAAGTCCAGTTGCTCCTAGTCCAGCTCCTTAACCACAGGGCTTTCAGCAGTGTTAGCCACAACAGCTGTCGGACTTGGCTCTGTAATTGTGGGAATTTGCAGATAGAAGAAGGGAGGGAGAAAAAAAGCTGGAAGGGAGAGGGAAACAGAAAGAAAATACAGGTACTTTTTTTTTAACCTAGTGAGAAATCCATAGTTTGCAGAACAATACATGCTAGGTCATTAAAATGCAGCCAAGGCTGATGTTGTCAGGCACTGTGGTCATTTACGGAGTCAGAGCCAGAGTACAATGCTGGCACAAGGTTTTATTGTTTCCTGTACTTGCTGGGTTTGCTCTCGTAAACATGCCATTCAAGTCAGCATGGTAGTTACGTATTATTAAGTGGCAGGTCTGTGTTTACAAGCATGGTCAGGATCCCAGACTTGGAGCAAAGTTACAATTTAGAGGGGTTCATGGTTTCTCTGGCTTGTCTTGAAGCAGGATGAAGCTTGATTCGGGTGGCTTGACAGCTCACCATCCCGCTCCCCCCTCCTCAGCCTCATACTGCTGAGTCCGATCTTTTTTGAAGAAACTTTGACTGGAGTTCACATACCTGTTTCCTGATGGGTGATAATTCACTTGCGTCACTAGGATTGGAGCCAGTATTCCTTCTCTGAAGAGGTAAAAATGGTTCGGTGCTGGAAGAAGAAAAGTGCTCATCCCTTCCACCACCCTAACTCCAACTGGGATAAATGTTCTGCTTACCAGACCACATGCAAAATGCAACACTTGGAGACGCTTTGAGATAGCATTTTTTCACTCTAGTATATTCCTTTAGAGTCTAGAACAACAACAGCAAAAGTTACTGTCAATAATTATTTGGGGAAAGTAGGTCCCAGATGATAATGAGATAGTGATTACTTAGTGTGNAAAAAAAAAAAAAAAGACTTTTAGAGGTTTAAGAAAGAATGGATTCTCACTTCGTTTTCAAGTTAGATCTTGAAGCCTCAGCAATACCTGAGATTGTCCTCCCTGTACAATGAAGAACTCTATACAACAGTTCACTACATTCAAAGAGAGGTGTCTAAAACAACTCAAATGAATTGTCTTTTCCAGGCATATTCTTCCTCCCATATTATAAATGCAGTCTATAATTACCAGCTTGTACAGCATGATCTTTCTTCCAGACATCTAAAGTCAGGCAAGAATAATCTCACCTATATTAACTGATTTCAGCACTGTTGAGACTCTATACACACCTTTGTGAGTCTGGGCCCTCTAAGTTATGTGTTTTTATCCCATTTGTGTGCCATCCACAGTCACAGAAGTTGGCTTAAACTTACAAGAGCTGTCAGCAAAGCTGTTTCTACACTGCTGCTGGCAGCAAATGTCTCCGACAATTTCTTTGGCTGTGATGGATGTACCAAGCTATACAGTGCCATTGGAAGAGGGCACGGATCTACACTGCTTCCCAAAAAATGTGTTGCTCTGCTATCTTCTCCCTGCTCATTTTCAACTCAGTTTAAATCCAGCTGATAATGAATTATTCTTCCCCAAGATGATAAATCCCCTGTGTGTGTATGTGAAGTGCTGGCCAAGAAAGAAATAGGAGTCCAGCATCTCTTTAAGATGAATTACTCAATCGAGTTAAAGTGACTGAAGCACCTACTGCATCCTGTAACTAATCTAACACAAGGAATAATTTCTTCAAACTGTCTGCTCACCTTTCCTAGATGATTAAGTAGGACACTCTAAGCCAAATTCTTGCCTTTCTTGATTTTTACAACTTTAACTCAGGGTCAGCATCTTATTATTACTGTAGAAATTCATACAGCTGGTCATCCTAACCACAGCTGAGGCAACCTGACTCCTTAAGGAAAACATCATACAATCTCAGGGAAACGTGTTTAAGATTCTGAAAAATGTGGTTTTAAAAAAAATATATAACAATAAATTGATATTTTTTCTTTCTGCCAAAATAGGAAGCAGAATTGCCAAGATAGCATGAAGCAAGAGAATTTCCAGCTTGAGCAGATGTGTGAGGTCTAGGAAATGCCATCAGAGAGCTTATTCTCATGAGATCTCAAGCTCAGTTTCACAGTGTCATGAAATCTGGAGATATCATTTTGGCTTTCATTAAATTTATTAGTGATCCAGCATAAATTAGGCTTTTGCCTCCAAGAAAGCTCCACATCTTAGGTGGCTCCTAAGAAATGTCATGCAGAAAAGCTTACCAGAGACCCAACCAACATGTTCCAGAAACAGGCTCCTTACTCACTAAGCCATGCCTCCAGACACAAAGATAAAAATATTTGTTGAAATCTGAAAAAGTATAAGACGTGGAAGGGCACATTGCAGAATCTGTTATATAAGTCTGTAGAAAACCCTTTTATTTTTTGGTAGTTGGCTTCCGCTCCTGCGAAGGGATGAAAAAGTTGTGGGTCAGATCTTTAAAACAACAAATTAGGAGGTGAAACAGAGTTTTGCAATGCTAAGGATTCAGGAACACCAGCCAAGTGGCTCTCCAAGTATTTCTCAGGCTTTGCACTCAACTCCAAGGACTGGTAGAAATGTTTTTCACATTAAAGAAAATAAGAAAAGAAGTTCCCTTTGATATTTCAAATTAGCAGAAATGCAAACAAGAAGGGTCAGTTTCTGCCACCAACTCTCCCCATCACCATCTGCCTTCTGGATAGTGCTGCCATTTAGGGATTTCCTCAATCGTGGTTTGGTGCAAAGTAACTTCAGGAGATCTAACTGATGGTTTGAACTAAGAACTGTAGCAGACGAAGAGCAGAAAATATGCTGACACAAAGTCTGTGTATAAGAGTAAGATGTGAAGCGTGGGTTGCTGGGGTCTCTTATCTGATTCAGACCAGACCACATAGAACTGCGAATTAAAGGCCGTTCCTTGAGACAGTCTCACAGCATTCAGTGAATAAAGAAATACAGGGAAAGCACCAGTGTTTAAAGGGTGACTAGCTGCCTTCTTTACCTATGTCGAAGGTGAGAGAGATGGTGAATTTAACTGACACACCCATTCCCACACCTTTTTGGCATCGGTCTCCATTGCTGTTATTACAAGAGGTGTAATAACCTGCTCCTTTCTTTTACAGAATCACAGGGGTTGGAAGGGACCTTGAGAGATCATTGAGTCCAACCCCCCTGCCAGAGCAGGTTCCCTGCTGCAGGTTGCACAGGTCGGCGTCCAGGGGGGTCTTGAATATCTCCACGAAGGAGACTCCACCACCTCCCTGGGCAGCCTGTTCCAGTGCTCCGTCACCCGCACCGTGAAGAAGTTCTTCCGCATGTTGGTGCGGAACTTCCTGTGCTCCAGCTTAAGGCCATTGCCCCTTGTCCTGTCCCCACTGACCACCGAAAAGAGGTTCCCCACCTCCATTTGCCTCCCGCAACGAAGATACTTATAAACATGGATCAGGTCCCCTCTCAGCCTTCTTTTCTCCAGGCTGAACAGACCCAGCTTACTGAGCCTCTCCTCATAGGGGAGATGCTCCAGACCCTTTGTTACCTTTGTTCCCTCCGCTGGACTCTTTCCAGGAGGTCCCTGTCTTATACAGGGGAGCCCAGAACTGGACACAGGGTTCCAGCTGAGGCCTGACCAGGGCAGAGTAGAGGGGGAGGATCACCTCCCTCGCCCTGCTGGTAATACTCTTTTTAATGCACCCTAGGATCCCATTGGCCTTCTTAGCCACCAGGGCACACTTTACCCCCACCCAAGACCCAGATAGGATTGAGTGCCAGACTACCGCCTCCAACCACCATCCTGACAGCTCCCTGCCTTGCTCCTTGTCTCCTGCATCCATCCACAGCCATGCTGACTCTTCTTGGTCACCCCTTCTCCTCCAAACACTCTTAGCCACTGCTGAAACCTGTGTTTGCTGACACAGTAATAAAGGGGACTCTTACCCTGAACAGCTGCAGCTAATGTAACATCAGGCCCTGTGAAAGAGCAGAGATTGTTCTTTAAAAGCAGCCTGACAGCAGCCCAGTCACCTTTAGAGTGCAATGACTTTTAGTAAGGGGACATACTAGGTAAGTTCTAAAGGCCACTGAAGTCAGCAGGAAAAGACATTTTGATTTCCATGTACTTTGGATGAGACCCAGAAAAGCAATGAGTTAAGTCAGGGACACACTCTTTCTCACAAAGCTGAAGCTACAAACTCAGAATTGCCCGTATTTACCGAGCAGAATTGAGTGTGGGTCAGGAAGACATTTGAGCTTTTCTTTCCTCTACCATTGTTTGCCTTGTTTGGGAGCCTAAAGCAATAGAATAATTCCATGACAAAATTCTGGGTCAGAAAAGCTGACAAAGCAAAAATTGTGACTGACTGAAAGACTTCTATCATTTCCCCCAAGCTTAAGAATTTCATTTATATTGTCTGGATTTAATTCACAGTCCCTGCCATTCATCTGTGTGAAATCCTGCATGCAGTTTTTGCTGGGCGGGTATTTGTTGTTTTTCTTATCAGCGGATGTATTAAGAGGTAATTTCTTAAGAAGCACTCTGCACCCTGAGCCCTGCATGCATCCAGAGGAAAGCAGTGATGACCACAGACCTCAGAAACCTCAGAGCAGGGTCTGGCCTTCATCACTCTAAGTTCCTGGGAGTGAGGTAAGCAGGAAGGATGGTTATGGGGACCAATCTAACACAATGGCTTTGTGGTTACATCTGGGTTCTTGTCTTTGCACTTTAAGAAGGTTTGTTAACGTCCTGAGGTCTCAGATCCCCAGGAAGACTTTGGTGCACTAAAACAGAACGTGAGCATGTAGTTCCCACTCAGCCCAGAGCTGAGTTTCTCCACAGACCCACTCAATCCCTGTTCAGCTTCAGAGGCTGTTTGTGGCATAGTCATCCTTGCTCCTCCTCCAGGTTTATAAGTGATGTTTTGAGTTATTATGTGAAGAACCATATGGGCTGAACCAAGCTCACAGCTTCCTGCCCTCATCAGGAGCCACCCAGGGTTTTATAAAGAGAGGATTTCTTATTTTAAGACTGGACACAGTGATGCTTGAAGGAGTTGGAGCACTACTCATCCTTAATTCTGGATGTATCCTTCTGGGGTGTTGGTAGGAAAACCCATTTAATCAGAATGGACAGAAAGGAACAGATAACACCAAGTCAGGATGACACCAGACACACAGATGTGCACCACCACCCATCTTCAGCAGGATGGCTGGAGTCTCAGATGTTCACCCTATCAAAAGAAGACACTTGGGGTTTGAGTCTGCAATCTTATGATTAGGATGCATCAATCTCAGAGAAGCATCCTGGGCTGGAAAACAGCTAAACAGTTTTCTACACCAAAAGCAGAGTTTTTATCTTTTCCTCAACATCACAGACTAATGCATTCACTTGAGACTGTTAATGGTGGCCAGCCTTGCAACTATGGGGCTATGGAGAAAACACATCATAATGAGAACAGAAGGACTGAAGGTGACCGTGTCTCTGCTATCTCAACGTGATCTGCCAAAAGATGAGAAATTAATCATCCTACTATGTCCCCAGAACCTAAGAAAAGGTGAGGATGACACAAGGAAGCTGTGAAATGCTTAAGGGTCTATAGAACACAGGAAATATTGCAATATTAATTGCAGCATTTGTGCAACTAATTAAAATGACCACCTTCCCTGCACCCACTCCCCTATGAGAACAGAGAGACATAAACCCAAGACTTTCTGCAGTTTAAATGAATGACTTTTCTTTTCTGTCTCTTGACATCAATAAAAACCATTGCAGAACAGTCTCCCTCTATGCAGAAAACTAGTAGGGTCTCTGCTTGATGTCAGAAGGAAGACAGGAAATACCAGAATACTTTGTCAATATGGTTTTTTTCATCCCCTAGATAGGAAATGTAAGAAGCTGAGGGAGTCTGATCTTCTGAGGTTTCCAGCCCTAGCTCCAAGTCTGGCCCCATTTGGAGTCCTTCTGGGAACTGAGCATGCAGAAATCTTTCAAGCCACCCCAAAATTTCCAGAGCACTGGCACTCTGCTAGTTCTGGTGCTGCTTCGTAAGGCTATCCTTTCAAACCAGGCAGATCGGGGTCCATTAAGACTGATTGCTTGTTTTTCCAGCAGATTGACATGTTTTCCAAAAATGTAATGTATAACACAATTCTTCTGGGCAAGGTTTGCTTGGCAAGTAATTTGAGATTAATCGACTGTTTATTTCAGATGTGGATGTGCAGGGTTGTAACTAGGAAACAGAATTCCTAGGAAAATCTGTATGTGTGTATATACATATGTACATGTATATTTTTACATATGCTGTCTGCTATCCAGCCCTTTTTGTATTTTGCTAGGATAGATGAGTTGATACTCCATGATGGTTTGCAAACAAATCTTGCTTCATGGTTTCCCTGCCCTACACCAGAATAATTGGCATTTTACTTTCACAAGCAAATACGTTCACTTACTGATGCTTTCCAAAGCAGGGGAATTGCTGCTTGAGGTTGGGATGAGCGAGAAGAAAAAGAATAAAAATCTTCATCGTCTTGCTGAAAAAGGTAGAAACTGACTAGGCTGATGAACAGCTGACCAGAGAAAGATCCCATGGCTGCAAAGTTAATATTTTTATTAAAGTCACCCATTTAGCCTCTTGGATACATGGCAAGGTGCCTTTCCAGATGTTGATTTCAATGGCACAATTCTGATTTAGACCAGTGAAAAGTTTGGTCTGGAGACGTGTTTTCCTGATATTATTAGAATTTTTTTGTGGTTTTTCAGTGATGCAGGGAAAAAAATCAGTTCTAAGCCAGAAACAGTAACTTACCATTGTGAACATGGGAAGGAGGAAGAATAGCTGGGTGGAGGGGGGAACCTAGCCCATTTTAAACTTGTAAATTTAAAATAAACAGCTGGATCACAAGGGGAAAGAGAGAGAGAGAGGGAGAGCAGGAGGGAAAAAGTACACAGGCTAAGCAAAGTTCCCGTGCACTCTGAAGACTGCTGATGCTTAAAGATTGAGAGACCCCAGATTTCATTTCTTGGCAGCTCAGGCAAGAAGGATGGTCTCCAAGGAGCTGCCGTCTCAGGCTGCAGAGGTGAGTAGCCAGAGGTTTATCCTGAAGGCTACTGGGCCTCTTAGAAGTTGGCATTCTTTCAGCATGAAAGATGGTAAAATATTAGCACTTTAAAAAGCCCGTGTCTCACACAGCAATAAATCTAAATGCTATCAGATGCCAGCATGTCTATCAATAATAAAGACAGATGTGTGAGAAGCTCTTTTATGCACACTCAAGCATATGCAGCCTGAGGGTGAGAGGGTGATGGGAAAGAAGGAGGGGGCCAAAAAGGAAGGAATATTTCCAGGCTCTGACATTTGAAGACTGTATCTCCAATAAATCTTCCAAGCAGAGGGCTCAGGCCAGATCTTCAGTGCTGAATTTTTGTTTCTTCCCTTACGTGAGAGCAATTAACATCTGGCCAAAATCAGAGGGTGGGGAGAAAAAGAGTGGATTCAGCTTAAATGCAGGTGCCAGTTAGAACAAAAATCGACATCTGACCCAAATGGATGGTGGATCTCTCCTTCCTTTTTTCTCCCTTCCAGATTTTGCAGAAAGCACATCAGGGAAGAGATTTTGTTCTGCTTTACTACAGAAATGAAGCTTATGCAATCATGTAGTGTGCCTGTGTTTAGGCCTCTTTTTTGAATTTATAAGCCAATTTGAAGCAATTTTGTCAGATGGATGAGATTTGTGGGTCTGGAACGTTAAGATCCCTCAATCTGGATTAAAACAGTTGTTCAGAGAGTGGATTGCTATTGGGAGGAGAAGTTGCAGCTCCTCGTGCGTACATAAAACTGCCTTTCTTCAGAACAGGGCTGCAAAAATTCACTAAATATTGAGACATGGATCGGAGCTTTCTCCATTATGGAGAGCATAGCAGTAAGCCAGGTAGACAGATTCTTTTTAAATAGTGAACAAAGATGAAATAGTTTGCTTTGATCGAGATCAGCTCCACCAGGAGAACTTCAGTCATTCCTGGAGAACTCTTCCCAGAATGAGACTGATGGGTTACTCAGTGTTGAAATAAACCAAGGGAAGAGACAAGATGGAGAAAAGTCATAGAATGAATCANCTTCTTGTGTTGGGGGCCCCAGAACTGGACACAATACTCCAGGTGAGGTCTCACGAGAGCAGAGTAGAGGGGCAGAATCACCTCCCTCGACCTGCTGGCCACACTTCTCTTGATGCAGCCCAGGATGCGGTTGGCCTTCTGGGCTGCAAGCGCACACTGCCGGCTCATGTTGAGTTTCTCGTCAACACACACCCCCAAGTCCCTCTCCTCAGGGCTACTCTCAAGCCATTCTTCGCCCAGCCTGTATGTGTGCTTGGGATTGCTCCGACCCAGGTGCAGGACCTTGCACTTGGTTTTGTTGAATTTCATGAGGTTGGCATGGGCCCACCTCTCAAGCCTGTCCAGGTCCCTCTGGATCAATGTGGTTGCTCATGTTGCTGATGTATTCACTGTGATTTGGGCTAGGAGAAGATGATGGTCTGTCTGGGTATTGTTTAGTGAATGGCAGAAACAATGAGACCTTCCTTCATGCAAGTTTGTGCCAGCTGTCTGAATTCTCTGTGCACAGACTCCTCCCTGATGGTTAGGACTTTAATAACGGTGATGCTCCTGTTTGGCCTCTCTCATGTCTCATGGGACTTTATTCTTGGCTTGTGCTTATGAAACATCTTTCTGACCTCTACTCATTTGTCAAATTTAGATGAAATTACTGCAGAACTAAAAAGCTGGGGAAGATAGAATAAATGAAGACAAAGTGAGCTCATCCATTCTTTAGCTCTTGGAAATTCTGGTTGTACTTCTTTTACTCTCTAATTCACTTCTTTCAATAAAATCATCTTCCGTCCTTGTTTTGGCTTCAGTGTCTGCTAGTTGTGTTCAAATCTTGGCATTTCCATGAACTGCAATAGAAATATAGCATTATAACTTCCAAAAACTTTAGCTCTGTCGTCATAGAGCTGACCCTCCACCAATAATCACAGCAGAACACCTTCAGCTTTTGGAGCAGTTTTGATCACATCTCCAGTGAGCAGAAGCTTGGGCTCAAATATTCTGTTTGGTCATGGTCTTCTCATGCTAGAACACTTCACATATAAATTCTCCTGGCTGTCTTGGAACTGCAAGAAAATGACACCTAATGGTAAAAAAAAGCATGGTGGATTGTCATGCTAACTTGTGAGATAATAGGAGAAATCTCTTTAGTGTGACTGTCTTATTTGCTGTGCAAAAAAAAAGGTTTTTTGAAACTTAGATTGAAAGAGAGAAAATCAAAACAAATGAAAATAAAGGTCAATGTATTAATATCAGAATCTGCTTGACCAGCTTCACTTGTGCTGGTCACAAGGACTGAACTTTCCATTGTTTTCAGCTGAAATGCAACTAATCAACAGTAGAAGTGGCAAATGCCTTTATGGAACAGTCACTAGAGAGCACCAAATAGCCACAATGTCCCCAGATGACTTATCCATCTGGAGTGGGAATTATACGTACTGAAAAAGGCTCTGGTTTACCACTTGGCTTTACTTACCTCCACGTGTCTCCCTAGGTTTAAGGGTCCAGCATTACTTTGGGGGTTTTATTGTCTATCTTTTGGAGAGTGTTTTTTGTTAGGGGACAGTAAATACATAAATATATAACAAACAGTCCAAAAAAAAAAACAGCAGCAAAACAAACAACAAACAACTGTATGGCCTAAGAAAAGAGTTCAGAAGCAGTTAAGGAGACTTGGGTCCTTGTATCAAAGGAGTATTAGCATTACTTTGAGGGAAGACACAAAATAATGAAGGGACTGGAGCATCTCACATGTGAGGAGAGGCTGAGAGAGCTGGAATCATGCAGCCTGGAGAAGGGGAGGCTCAAGAGGATCCCATCCATGTCCATAAATGCCTGAAGGGACGTGCAGAGAGGATGGAGCCAGGCTCCTGCCAGTGGTGCCTAATGCTGGGACAAGAGGCAATGGGCGTAATCAGAAACACAAGAGGTTACCTCTGAACGTCAGAAATCTCTTCTGCACTGTGCAAGTGACAGCGAACTGGTTCAGGTTGCCCAGAGAGGTTGCAGGGTCTCCTCCTTGGAGATCTTCAAAAGTCACCTGGACATGGGCCAGGGCACCCTGGTCTGGGTGGCCCTGTTGGGGCAGAAGTTTGGGCTGCATGAGCTCCAGCGATCTATTCCAATCTCATTCAGTCCATGATTCTGTGACTCTGTTATTCTGTGATTGTGTGAAATACTTCCTCTTTTTCTAATCTTCAACTCAACCTTTTTACGTTGAATATTTCTATGTTTGTGGCCTTATAGAACGCATCTTGTGGGGAAGTACAGGGGATGAAGTCTGGTAATATCTGAGCTCTTGAATGTCTCCTCTACTATTTTGGTCACAAAAAGGACAATCCAATCTTGGTGGGTAGGTATTCACCAAGGGTAAAATTGTAGCTCCTCTTTTTTCCTCACTCCTCTTTCTAAATCTTTCCCTAGCGTTTTCTCTCCTAAAGTATTCTCTGGACTGAAGTTGCATGTGTGTGTGTGTAGCTGGGAATAGTCTTGTAACTCAGCTAGCTGGAAAGCATGTCCCAGGACTGCATGGGTGGTTGAAGTGTGCGGTGGGTCTCAACAACAACTGCTTTCCCAATATTCTCCCTTTCTGCCCTTGATCCTTTCCCCAATAGCAGCCTTATCCTGGCACAGCAGCCTTCTGCTACTTTCCCTTCCACAGACACACATTTTCCTTATGGTACCACATCTCTCAATGGCAGCCTGAGACACTGGATATTCTGGAGAATATCTGGAGAGTTCATTATCTCACTCACTGGTTGGCTCAGGCAACACTAATCTTTTCTACAGTAATACAAACTGGGAAAGAGGGTAAGGGGGAGATCTGTGTGTGTGCAGGGGAAGGAGATAATGAGATGGGAGATCTTCAGTGACCTTTCTGTAATGCATCCAACCCATACATTGTAGCCTTCTTTTTCAGTTGCATGTGCCAGGTCTTCCAGTGGCTCTCAGAGGGAGAGATCATCATCTACCAGAAGCCACCATCCCAATACAACAACCTGAATGGACCATTCTGTTGAGAATTCTGTGTGAATATTATTTTTACTGGCAAGCTTTAACTCTGTTGTATAGGTTGCACAGGTACCGGGATGATAGGTTTGGTGTGCAGCTCTCATTCTCTCCTCATTGCTTGTTTTTTTGCCCAGAACAACTATGAGCATGGCTCTGCTGAGGAGGTGATGTGAGCTAGGAGGTGGATTTACACCAGATCATCTACTCTGGAGTAAGTTCTCTTGTTCAGTCTTTCTCCAAAACAGCGTTACTTACCTCAGGAGAACTGTGGGGTGGGCAAAGGCTGCGTGCTGGCTTCTACCATGCAATCAACAAGGTGCTGCAGACCCACAGTAATCCATTTGCNAGTCTCCCTCCTTGGAGATCTTCAAAAGTCTCCTGGACACGGACCAGGGCACCCTGGTCTGGGTGGCCCTGTTGGGGCAGAAGTTTGGGCTGCATGAGCTCCAGTGATCCCTTCCAATCTCATTTAGTCCATGATTCTGTGACTGTTATTCTGTGATTGTGTGAAATACTTCCTCTTTTTCTAATCTTCAACTCAACCTTTTTACGTTGAATATTTCTGTGTTTGTGGCCTTATAGAACGCATCTTGTGGGGAAGTACAGGGGATGAAGTCTGGTAATATCTGAGCTCTTGAATGTCTCCTCTACTATTTTGGTCACAAAAAGGACAATCCAATCTTGGTGGGTAGGTATTCACCAAGGGTAAAATTGTAGCTCCTCTTTTTTCCTCACTCCTCTTTCTAAATCTTTCCCTAGCGTTTTCTCTCCTAAAGTATTCTCTGGACTGAAGTTGCATGTGTGTGTGTGTAGCTGGGAATAGTCTTGTAACTCAGCTAGCTGGAAAGCATGTCCCAGGACTGCATGGGTGGTTGAAGTGTGCGGTGGGTCTCAACAACAACTGCTTTCCCAATATTCTCCCTTTCTGCCCTTGATCCTTTCCCCAATAGCAGCCTTATCCTGGCACAGCAGCCTTCTGCTACTTTCCCTTCCACAGACACACATTTTCCTTATGGTACCACATCTCTCAATGGCAGCCTGAGACACTGGATATTCTGGAGAATATCTGGAGAGTTCATTATCTCACTCACTGGTTGGCTCAGGCAACACTAATCTTTTCTACAGTAATACAAACTGGGAAAGAGGGTAAGGGGGAGATCTGTGTGTGTGCAGGGGAAGGAGATAATGAGATGGGAGATCTTCAGTGACCTTTCTGTAATGCATCCAACCCATACATTGTAGCCTTCTTTTTCAGTTGCATGTGCCAGGTCTTCCAGTGGCTCTCAGAGGGAGAGATCATCATCTACCAGAAGCCACCATCCCAATACAACAACCTGAATGGACCATTCTGTTGAGAATTCTGTGTGAATATTATTTTTACTGGCAAGCTTTAACTCTGTTGTATAGGTTGCACAGGTACCGGGATGATAGGTTTGGTGTGCAGCTCTCATTCTCTCCTCATTGCTTGTTTTTTTGCCCAGAACAACTATGAGCATGGCTCTGCTGAGGAGGTGATGTGAGCTAGGAGGTGGATTTACACCAGATCATCTACTCTGGAGTAAGTTCTCTTGTTCAGTCTTTCTCCAAAACAGCGTTACTTACCTCAGGAGAACTGTGGGGTGGGCAAAGGCTGCGTGCTGGCTTCTACCATGCAATCAACAAGGTGCTGCAGACCCACAGTAATCCATTTGCCTTCTCTGTCTACACACGTGGCACTCCATCTCCTGCAAATGTTCTCTTTGGCTGCCTTTCTATGCCCTCATTGACCTGAAAAGTCAGTGAGGAACGTTATGACATCCATAACATAACATTAATGAGGAGCATGACCCCAACACTAAGGCTATGTGAAACCATGATCCATTCACAGGGGTTCTCTGCAGGCTGGAGTGAACTGCTCAGCTCCTTTATCTCTCAGTGCATGAGACACCATGGGGTGAGGATGTCACATCTCAGATAGATCAGATAGGCAGAGGTCACAGCATTAAGTCAAACTGGAGTCATTGGCTTTCCTTTCATCATGAGAAGCCCTTCTGCCCTCTCTAACCCCACAGTATCAAAACCAAAATGGGGCAACCAGCCATGTATTAGACACAGAGCATGGAACTGAAAAGAATTTTGTTATGGCATTAATTTATAAATGCTGATGGTATGGATCCAGTTGGCAGAGAGAAGAGATGGGAAGGGACCACAGATTGTGGGAGCCTGCTGTGAGACCCTTGCAAGGCCTGGAATATGGTTCCCTTCTAAACTGCAAAGCCAGGATCTCCAGTCTTGAATTCTCCAGCTCTTCTCTTTAAACAAATCCAAATCTCTTTCCATCAGCAGTCTGCGTGGGTTTTACAATCTGTAAGAAATGCAAAATTAAATCAGAACTATCTAAACTGGTATAAAATACTATAAGGAGACACAGGGACTGTGTGTTCCTGTTCAACCCGGAGCTCAGCACTTACAGGGGACATGGATATCAGTAGCAACGAAGATGCTGCCACAGAATAGTGAAGTTCAGGCCTGTGGATCCTAAGACCTATGATTCATTCTTCTAACTGGTACTGATGCAAGGGCAACGAGATGGGGTGATACAGATGGTTTTACCATTATGGGGATGAATGCTGTCTGGTAGAATTAGTCATGCATGAAGATGTGCCAATAAACCCTTCCTGCCTTCTCGTAGCCACTCTAAGTGGTGCGCTGCACATTTTTCACCTAAAACAGTGCTACTTTAAGAAACATTTCTGAAAGGTGTAAAAATCATTTTTCTCTTCTTCAACTCACCAAGTTGAACAATGTTTTCTATTTCAAGAGAAAATCCATAGTGAAGTGGGGTGGAGATACAATTACATAATCTAAGGCTGGAAACACAACAGGTGAAGTGCAGTTGTTCCATTTCTGAGGTGATAAATATAGAGTTGTCAGTGAGATGCTGACTCTGAACCCTAATGATGCTTGAGAATTTTAGACACTGCTACAGAAATTACCTAATATCTTACCATTGTCAAACCCTTTCTGCTATCCTCTCTTCCTGGTTTCTCCTAGTGCTTTGTCAGTTGGGACATTTGAATTCATCCTTCTTTTAATCTAACTTTTTTTTTTTTTCTGATTTAACCCCTCAGCAAGCAGTTTAAGTTTACTGAACTGGCCAAAATCTGATTCAGCAATTGAAAAAAAAAAAAAAAGGATTTTTTTTCAAATGTACATGTGAAATGTATTAACTTCCAGAGGGATCAGATGAATGTCAGAGCCAATGAAAAAAAAAAAAAGAGTGTATGACTAAGAAAGGAAAAAGTATGTGCAGGAGGAGGAATAGGAGAGAGAGGTGGTGGTGAGTGGTTAGGTTTTCCCAGCCATGTCTTTTAACAGCATCGTAAATATGAACACAGTTGACTCTTATAAACTGACCAAAGCAGTGTGGAAAACAAATGAGTCCCAGACAGGCTGAGAAGGCTGCAGTGGGAGCGATGAGCTACCCCTGGAAGTGACACCATGATCCTTTCAGGAGAGCTCTGTGCTCCCCAGGGATCTCAGTGATGACACAGCTCTGCTGCTGCCAGGACCAGGCTGGTGTTCCTGCTCTGCTCTGAGCTGAGGAAGCCTCAGCAGTGCATGGCTTCAGGGCTGAGCAGCAAATATGATTATTTAAGGCCATAACAGAAGAACTACAGTTGTATATGGTACAAAACCAAATATAATTCAAGGCATCAGGTAAGACAGAGGCATGAGACAAATATCCCACAGAACTGAAAATGAAAAAAAATAAAAAATTTAAATTAAAATAAATAAATTTATTTTAGGCCATCAATCATTACAATGGAGAAAATATCAGAAATGAAGCTGAAGACGTTACCCAAAAAGTTAGATGGGGAAAAATGTTATTTTGGTGGAATCAAGACATAATTATAACAGGTTTTCAAATAGGAAGATAAAAGCTAAACATTTGGATTTGTTTGGAGTTTTCATAGAAACTTTTGGTGTAACCATTTTTATCCATTTAAGATTAAACACATTCTATAGACTAAATGCTAGGAACCATGAAAAATCTAAGGTGTTTTTTTTTTTAATATGAAATTGAACAGTTTTGAAATGTCTCCCTTTTATTCTTAGCTGAACCATTTTGCCGATTTTGAAATGAATTTCACAAATATATTTTGTCCCCTCCCATTAATTTCACATGCTGAATTTTAGCAGATTTATTGCTCATCAAAAGTGTCACCAAGCTCCCATCCAAGATACGCTTCTGTGATGCCAAAACGAAATCTTGAAAGCTGAATAACAGCAGTGAACTAATTAGATATATTTGCAATGTGATGTGGCAGCAGAGGAGCTGTGAATTTGGAAGACAAATCACAGCTTATATAGTGAAATCATGCAGGGTGAAACTCAGCAAACTGAAGCATCAACCTAGATTACAATTTGCAATCCAGCTGAAGAGCTGCTTCAGATGCTGCAAGCAGCTTCTTTCACTCCATTGCATATCAGTAAATTCCATTCTCCCAGTAGCTGCTGGTGGTCCCAGACACCTCAATCAGACCAAGGGATTGGGACCATATTGACACATTGTTTTCCTGATCCATCTGCCCTGGGAGCAGATGTCACTGTTAGTGTTAGCTACCTCTTCTAGAGGCAACCACCTCCTCCAGACCAGTAAACTAAACTGAACATAAGAGTCCTTTCAGACCATCATCACTCACAATGATTTGTATCATGACAGGGCCCTGGGCAACCTGATCTAGTACTCGATCTAGTGGTTGGCAGCCCTACCTGTGGCAAGCCCTTCCAACCCAACCCATTCTATGATTCCGTAGAAACTGAGAACATTTACATTGCAGTGGATTAGGAACTGGACCAAACGGTGCATGTTGATGCTGTCAGAGGCAGCATGACCCTGGTCTGAGGGCATGGACAGGCAGTATTGAACAGGTATTTAACAAGTGAAGAAGAATTCTTGGTATTTGGTTGATGTATGCTGTTCATATGTGCAGTGTGTAGACATTTTCCTTAACTGAGAATCAGTCATAAACCAAGAATATCTTCCTCTACGCTTAAATATGCAATGTTACATAAAAATATTAAGAGATTCTATGAAGTTGAATATGACTTTCTTACCACAGATGACTTAACATTTGTGGTAACATCTGTAGACCGAGTATTATATGCTCCTATGTGAATCTGTATCTAGCTGCACATGAAAAAGGACTCTACTTCTTCCTAGGGGAGCTGGCCAGCATGCTGGATATTCAGAGAAAGGGTCCCAGACTTAGGCCTCATGAGTCATAGAATCATAAAATCAGAATCATAACATGGCTTGGGTTGGAAGGGACTTTAAAGACCCTCCAGTTCAAACTCCCTGCTGAGGGAAGGGCTGCCCCCCACCAGCTCAGGCTGCCCAAGGCCCCATCCAACCTGGTCTTGGGCATCTCCAGGGATGGGGAGCTCACAGCTCTCTGGGCAGCCTGTGCCAGGGCCTCACCTCCCTCTGAGTAAAGGACTTCCTCCTAATATCTAATCTAAATCTCCTCTCCTTTAAACTGTCCCCCCTTTGTCCTGTCACTATCAGACCATGTAAGAAGTCATTCTCTCTCCGATTTATAAGCTCCCTTTAAGTTGAAATACAAATAAAATATACCTTTCTGTGTCCTGAATCTTAACCAGAACACTTAGTGCTGTTCTCCCCATCTGTGGCTTCTGGTTGATTCCAGGATCAAAGAGAAGTGGCCATCACCAGAGCAAGAAACAGCTGTTTCCACAGTATTTACAGAGTAATCAAAAACAACTCTGTATAACAAACGGAATAAAGAGACTAAACTCTTGCACGTTATCTGTGAAAGGCTGTTTAACTCCATCCTTCCAAGTTCCTAAGGCAAACCTAAACTTTCAAATAAGTTTCCAGCAACCTTGAAGATACAGAGGACACCTCTTCAAGAGGGATCAGCTGATTAGTGCTTTAAACTCATTTAATCACAGCCTTTTTTTGAGAACTGTGTGGGATGAACCCATTTGGGACACTGCCTCTAATACTTCTTGACTGCATTGGGAAAATTATGTTTCCTCTGTTTCATCCTTTTTGTTCTTGTTGAATGAGGAACCAAGGCCTGTCAAACATAAAATTTACAATTGTACTGAACCAAGCACAACAAGACTTGTGTTTCTGAGGGACTAAGTTCAAAATGGAGCTCCAAAATGATAATAAATTGAAGCTTGCTATTTTTTTCTACAAGAAGTTGCTATAGGTAGGCAAAACATTTTTTTTTTTCTGACTATAGAGAATTTTTTTCTTATTTGCTTGCTTCATGAGTTCTTTGCTTTCAGATTGCATATGCCCTGAAATCTTCCAAGTTTGCTATATATTCTTGCTACATATTTTTTCCTGGGACTAAAGTGAAACTAACTGGCCTGGAGTATTCCAGATCAACATTTTGATATGGGTTTAAAACAAGTGTAACATTTGCCTTTGTCCAGGTATCAGGGACCTCTCCTTCATGGGGACCTTTCAGAGATGCTAAGATATTTGCAAGGACATTAATTCTTTCAGCACCCTTTGATGCAGCCCATGGACACATATAGGTCCAGTTCCTTCAAGTAACGCCTGACTTGACAATGATCCACTGCTGGTAGTTTTCTTCATTGAATTCCACCACAGAAGCCTGGGAGACTTCTTGGGAGAATGAAGCAGAGAAACTGTTGAGAATCTCAGCCTTATCTGTGTCTGCTGTCACTAAATATTTCACTCCATGTAAAAACAGGTACATTTTTTTCTTGATTATTCCTTACTACTAATATGGAATTAAAAGCTTTTTTGATCCTTTCCATCCACTGAAAGTCTCAACTTTAGCTGAGATGGGCTTTCCCAAAACCACCCATATGTATATGACCAGTCCTTCATGTTCTGCAGCAATGAGTTACAATCTGCTGCTGAGTCTGCTCCCATATCTTCTTCAGCGACTTTATTCCCTATCTCAGTCATCACAACTGACTCTTTAGCCTCTGTGGCTTCAGTTCTTGATAAAAATTATTCAATTCGACAAAGAAGTTTTCATCCCTTGTTCTTTGTCTTTCTCTCTCTGCCTGCTTTTATTAGTCTTCTCTCACGAATGAACTATGTATTTGAAAAACATTCCAAGAACAATTAGCTTTGATTACATTAAAACAATTTGACTGCCTGATTATGGGACATTTTCCCTTCAGGAACTCATGAACAAATTTGAGGTTAGTTTTACTATCAAGAGTAAGAACATTTAAACTAGAAGAAAGAAAATGTACAAGACTGGATTCCAGGAAGAAAGTTGCTAACAGATGTCAGTAAGAATGAAGCCATGCAGGACAGAAAAGCCAAAAACATAGCATAGAGGAAAAGAAAACCTCATCCTAGCTGCTTTGAGAGTTTCAGATCTTTAATCTCAACTATTACATATATTTTTTTCCTCTGATACCTACCAGATAAAATCTGAAATTCATTTTGCTTATGAAAAAGATGTCCTCATATAAAAATGTGTTCTTGTACAAACTATGTCTACTTTTCTTTGTTTTTCAATACTACAGTGTGTTAGCATGGAAATGAAAGGCTTTCATGCCACCATAAGCTAAGATCATCATTCTCCAACGTCCCTAATTTGGAGGGAATGCCACTCAGTTTTAGTCCATAAGTCACTGCATGTTTTGCAAAGTTAGTTTCCTCTCCATCATATGGCTGAAATTGTTTGCAGCTGAAAGAGACTAATCAGGAGAGCCAGACTGGCAAAGACAGTTGTTTACTCTGAAAAACGGAGCTCCAGACCAAAGTAGGTTTCTTCAGGAAGGGATTTTGTGTACTCTTTTTGCAGTTTAGGGAAGATGAGGATTCTGGTCAACAGAAATTTGCAGATATATTTGAATTTAAAACCAAATCTAAGTTATACAAGAGCTGAGTTATCTGATGACCACTGTAGAACATTCTATTCAGTCTTTCCAACAACCCTCAATCAACGTGACAGTGACACTAGTAAAGATCCTGGAAAATGACAGTTTATGAACAACATCCACTTGAAACCACCTTTCCTGCTGGAAACTTTCTTAGATCCAACTGGGTGTTTCTATCCCCTTTCAGGAGCAATCAGAGATGAAGTTAACCAGAGAGATGCGATTAATGACTTTTAAGAAACCACTTTGCCTGTCACATTAGAAAATATCTTCAAGATTGTTCCTGAACACTGATGCAGTGATGTTAGGGGGAAATTTGACCCATAACTTTGAAACAAAGTAAGCTGAAATAAGTCTCACCCTTAATTTCATGGTACCTCAGTTCCTCACCTTGCAATTCGGCTTACTCCTTCCTTTAAGCAATTTGTCTACCCAGGCACTAAGGTTTCCATGTCAGAGACTGCTTTAATTAATATCTGTTTAAAGCATCCAGCACTGTCAAGTTTGGAGCTAACTGAGATATTCACACGCTGTTACAATGGCCAAATACTCTATAAAATAGAGACAGCACTTTCAGAAGTCTTTTAGCTAGAGTTAGTTCTTTACCAGTGTGAGGCCCCTGAGCTATCTTGTGGTCTTTTTTCAAAAAACACATTCTTTCAACACTAAATTTCCTTTACTGTTTTAACAACATGGGAGAGATTGATTCCATATAAGAATCTAGTGGCATGTGCATATTTCTTGTGTCTTTTTTATCAGGGCTATCTGGGGATGTGGTACAAGTTAAGGGCAGCTCTCTAATGGGTTTCACATGATTGCTGTAGGAAAGCAAGCCATGTTCTTACAGCCTTGCCTTCATCCAGCTCCAAGAAAAGGGGAAAAAAAAAAAAAAAAAGAAGAAGAAGAAGAACGAGGAAAAAAATTGCTAAACATTTATTTCTACTTTGAACATGTGCAAATTCTGTATCAGTGGATTGTCTGGGAAAGAAAAGCCAGAAAAGGGGTAAAAAAAAAATCTCTCCCTCCTCACAAGAATAACAAAGAGCATAACTCCTACAGAAGGTATGTTTAAACAAAATAGTAGCATCAAAACCCAACCAAAACACAGAGCAGAAATCAGCCTCATGCTCTGTGTCAAGCCTAGAGGACTTCAAAGCCATCTGTACGTGCATGTGTATGTGTATGTTTAGAGGATGCTGTGTTATTGTAACCACACTGAACTTAGATCACTATCAGATGTGTGAGCAGAAGGTCAAATGGTCTCTGAGGGGACTGGCAGCAAACGTGTGGAAGGCGAATAGATCTTTATTTTCATTGCTTTTCTCCTGGGATTCAGGAAAAAAGCAGAGCAGGACAACCCTCATGCAGGAAAACAGGGTGACTTGTCTCTGCAATGAAGATTTCAACCCTGCCCATTGCAGACTTGAGTTGAAATCTCTGTGAAATGCACACTAGTCATGCTGTGATGGCCAAATGTAGATCCTTCAGTGATGTCAATCAAAAAAGTCCAGTGAAATATCTGGCCATAGACTTTGTCATCCTGTCAAGATATTTGGACATAATGCGCAGGATGCATGTCACTAAATGCGGCTTCCAGCTTCAAATGTGCTCATCTGAGCTAGAAACATTTTCCATGCTTTATGACAGTGATGAAATCAATATTGTTATGATCACTGCTACATGTGGTCCATTCTGCCTTGAGTTAGATAACAGCAATGACTTTTCAGATGTAAGAAAATACTAGGTTCTTTTCACCAAAATATTATTAAAATAATCTCCTACTTTGTATGTAGAACAACTGTCATTTAATAAAGACACTCACAAACTACACTCTTTTGTATAAATCCAAAGAGATGTTGACTCGATTAGACGCTGGTTGGAGAGCACAATGCCAACAGAAAGCTGAGACCTTACCCAACATATGTATGAGTGGCAGCGACAAGTAAAATAAAAAATAAAATCAAAATAAGTACAGAACTTTCCAGGAAAAAAGTGAAGAGAAGAGGCAAACTTCACTTAGATTCTTCTGCAATGAGAATATTTACATAAAATCATTGCATACTGGTAATATTTATTGGGGAAATTTATTACAGCACATTAAAAAAGAGAGAAGTGGAGTCTGAATGACCTGGCAAAAATCTACAGGAATCACCCTTACCTTGTCATTGGAAACCTGGCTGGTAAGGTTGTGATGGAGTAGTAACACTTCCCGTAAGTATTGTTTTATTGGCAATAAAAGAAAATATGCTGTAGGCTGGAAATAGTTTCAGGTTCTACTTTTTTCTTTTTGCTTGTTGACCTAATATCGCTGGTGAAATGGGAGAAGTGAGGGAGGATCTTGCCACGATTGTAGTTCTGTCTTCAAACCTTGTCTTCCATGTCTACAATGCTCTGATTGAGTACTGTATCCAGTTCTGGGCTCCCCTGAATAAGAAAGACAGGGACCTCCTGGAAAGAGTCCAGCGGAGGGCCACAAAGATGATCAAGGGCCTGGAGCATCTCCCCTGTGAGGAGAGGCTCAGTAAGCTGGGTCTGTTCAGCCTGGAGAAAAGAAGGCTGAGAGGGGACCTGATCCATGTTTATAAGTATCTTAGTTGCGGGAGGCAAATGGAGGTGGGGAACCTCTTTTCGGTGGTCAGTGGGGACAGGCCAAGGGGCAATGGCCTTAAGCTGGAGCACAGGAAGTTCCGCACCAACATGCGGAAGAACTTCTTCACGGTGCGGGTGACGGAGCACTGGCACAGGCTGCCCAGGGAGGTTGTGGAGTCTCCTTCCCTGGAGATATTCAAGACCCGCCTGGACGCCTACCTGTGCAACCTGCAGTAGGGAACCTGCTCTGGCAGGGGGGTTGGACTCGATGATCTCTCGAGGTCCCTTCCAATCCCTGCAATTCTGTGATTCTGTGAGATTCTGCTGGTATAGAGATCCTCACTCCCTGCTATGTCTTGAGCTGGAAAAAAAAAGGTCATTGATAAAAGAAGGATGCTGAGCTGTCAATGATCCTTATATGAAATTTTTGCAGGTGTTGAATTTCTCTCTAGTTTTATCCAAGTGTTGATGTGACCATCTGTATGTTCAGTTGAACGAAATCTGCTTCCTAAAATTAAGCATGGATGGTGAATATATCAATGAGTGCGTATGCATGCATCCTGTATGAGAAGACTTTGCTAAGTTGTCGCTATCTGTGGTCTGAAGATAACATGAAAGTTCTTTGTAGCTAAATAAGTATCTAATTTAAACATCTAATTTATCTTTCATAGAAATTTTATTCTTTGTACTCTGAATAGAAAATTGATGACTACCCAGATAGATGCACTTATGACACAGAACCTACTGCAATCTGTTCACAATCCAGTGCTTTCGCAGTCTTAGAACAGTCTCATTTTTGAAATCTGCCTTGATTTTGCTTTGTTTACATGTGTCAGAAGGATTTCACTGCTCAAGTAAACATAAGTCACTTTTCTTCCAGTGAACAATGCGGATTTATACATGAGGGTTTAGTCTCCGTGTACCATAAACTGCTGCTTTCTAGACACACAGTGCTGAAGAAATATCTAGAGCAAAGTAAGAAAATGGGACATTTTAGAACCAAGAAATGTAATATGAGTGCAACTCAATGAACATTAGGTTGCAGATAAAATTCTTGCCTGTAGCTGTTCATGTTACCCTATTTCATGCCCCATTTTAATGCTGAGTAAACCAGTTTGAATCGTCTCAGCCTTGCCAACATGAGGGTGTAGAGAAGGAAAAATACAACAGCTGAACTGACAACTTGGTTAAGATTCTGGGTGAAATCTGAACAATGGCTGCTATAAGTAAGAAAATAAGAAGTCAAGCAAATAAATGATGTTTAAAACTTTTGCAGTGAGGTGCTGTTCAACAGATTATTTGATGGAACAGCCACGTCGGTCACCGTTATCAACCCCCACACAAAAGGAGACTGCTGGCAGGGAGGGGATGCATTTTCTTTCCTTTTATGGGTCTAAACACAACCAGCCACTCGCTCTGTCTGATGAATGAGGAAGAAATATGGTGGCTCCAAATGCTAACCGCCATGAAAGGAAGGAAGGAGGTACATTCCTAAAACAAGTGTGAGGAACAAAATGTCTTGGTCCATTAAGTATACCAGAAGCAGAACTTGGGAATCCTCCGTCTCAATGACTCTCAGGCTGGAGAAATTAATCACTGTCAGGACATATTAATGTACCTTATCTGTTTGGGCACGTGGTTCTCATAAACTCCAAAGGGAGGTCTCTGGCCTTGCTGTGGCCAAGTTCACGCTTTCCTCAGACAAAGGCATAGTTCTGGGGCCAGGTTTACTGTACTTTTCATAGCAAAGTATAGATTACATTGAGTATCAGTGTGTCTGAAGCACAGAGGAAATTGCAGGAAAGGACACCCACCAAGCTCTGGTAGGAGAATTGCTGTTTATATCCTACACGCAGGCATATATTCTGGATAAACTCATTTGGCACAGCCCCATTTCTTCACATTAAACCATGGGTTGAAATCTGTCCTCTCTCTGCCTGCTTCCTAGACTCTTTCTGGACTGTAGAATCTGTAGGTGAATCTCTATAGTGCCAAAAGCCATATGAAAGAACACTGTCAATCTTAGTTTTGAGTTCATTTAATTCTTATACTGCAAGATCAGCTAACCTAGCACCGTAAGGCAAATTTTCTTGATGATGTGTTGAAAGACATCAGGGAGGTTAAGTGAGAGGTTTAAAGCAGATTGCCAAGCTCTGTAGAATACAGGGAGAAGTCGTCATTTTTCACAGTTAGACCTACCCACCAAAATTATCTTCTTTGCTCAGATCTCCTCACTTCCCTGATCCTCTGAACACTCTGTGCTACTCAGCAGAGGAGCAGAACTGTTCCTGACTGGAGGTAGAGACATATGTCCACCACAGGATCTTCCACAAATGAAAAATTGTATTTTCTAAAGGCATTTCCTCCCAGTTATGGAATGTCTCTCTGGAGTTCCAAGAACAGCCACTGAGGACAGAAATTGTGGCATGATTTTGAGAGGGTTCGTGGAGATTAATCTCACCTCACCTTAGTTCAGCAATAGAGTATTGTGGAATGACCTTTGAACCTTCACTTTGCTGTAAAATAGGTGTTGAAAATAAGTTGTACTAAATCTGATTGAAAAGAGCCCTGTTCCAGGCATTCTTCTCCTCTAAATGAAAACAACCCAGGTAGGGTTTGAATGACATCTTATTCAAGAGTCTTGTCTGTCACCCACTTGTAGTCAAGTAGGCAGAACTCTTCCTACAAAAGTCATTCTTTTTCTCCTTACCTTTCAAATCCTGTCCAAATGCTCTTTCAATTTGGTATAGAGCATGATTTTGTACCATTGTTTATAGCCTTCCAACAAACTATCTTGACAAAGAGCTTTTTCAGATCACTATGGTTTATTTTCTGCTTTACATTCTAGGCCTCTTGGTGATTTACATTTATGAAAAGAAAAGCTTGGTAATTCCTTCCTTCAAATAATAATTGAAATATAACAATTAAAGTACAAAATTAATTTGAAAGAAGAAATATATCAGAATCAGAAGTTTGCCAGGTTTCAATTTCATACGGTCGTTATGGAGTTGCATTTAGTGTTTTGCTGTTATTGTTTCTGTGGTTATTTTTCTTTTTCATTTTTTTTTCTCTTTTTCCATTCTAAGAAGTCTAATCCAGAATCTTTGTCTTTCATTATTCCCTGCAAAGCCATTTCCTCCCTTTCCTCAGCCTCTTGAGTTGATTAACTGTTACAAAGCATTCCTGTGATACTTAGTAAATAACAATGCAAACATGTTTATATAACAGTTTACTGTGCTAATTACGTTTCTATGCTGGAGTTGAACACAGGCTGTCCTGGAGTCTGGTAGTCTTCAAGTCTTGGCTCTTTGATGTGAAGGGCGCACTGTGAAGAACTTTCGTTTTTCATTTTGCCTTGATGAAGGCTGCTGTTTACATTCCGTGTCACTTCTCCACACATCAGTGGCACAGGGACCGCCGTGGGCAATGCTTCAGTCCTTCATCAGACCCACGTGAACCTCAGTGCCTGCAGTCACTGTGTCCACAAACAGAATCACTGCGTGGAAGGACGCACATTTTTGTTGAGTCCCCATATGTGGGTCTGGGCTGCAATATGCTCTCCAGGAGAAAGCTTCTGTTCCAAGCTTACTGGAGGTATTTGAGAACATAAATTGGAGTCAGCTTCTATTAGTCATTAGGATAACATTCTCATGGACAGTGGAATAGGTCACGTCTTCCTGTCAGTCTGGTGACTACCATCTTGGCCAGTTCCATGTATATTCAGATGAGAACTTCTTTACATTAGAGTTACTACAATCTGAGCTAAAATCAGGAAGAATTCTTAGAGGTATTATGACAAATAAATATTTTTCATAGATTAGTCATAGAGGGAGGGCTTCTACATACGCTTAAAAAAGTAGGACTGTAGTTTCCTATGAATTCAGTATCACTGCTGGAAACAAGCGTTGGGACAAATGGTCTGTGGGTCTGATGCACTCTGACAGTTCTCTGGACACTTACGAAGAAATTGAGGCCATCAAATTCCATTCACAGCTCCGAGACTGCTCAAACACCTGTTTCTTATTAAAAGTTCATGTTGAATTCTTTCTAATCTTCATGTGAATGCGGTGCTAATTATGCAGAGAGAGATATGGTAGGAACAGAGCTTCTTTTAGCTCAATGATGGTAAATAAGCATTTAGAAACGAAGTGACCTTTTGTCTTGCCAGTCCAGTCAATAGGAATTTTGTTTCCTATTTGTGAAAATACAGCAGCAAACTGGTACTGACATAAGCAAGGGACAGACCAGTGAAAACAACATATGCATTTGTTACACCTTAAAGTTGGTTGGCACCCAGTTTCCCTCCTTCCCACAGCAGGAGTGGTTTCCTCAGTCTTTACCAACAAGGTTTCACTTCTGACAGAAGTAGTAATAAGATTCTTTGGTTTGCCTGGGGCTCCATTAAGTGATCCTGCTCAACCTGAAATGCACTGTAGGGACTGGTGCATGCAACAGATCAGTCTTGTTGGTCTTAAATTGTTCAATTTGTAGCTGGGCTGTGGACTGCATGACAAAAGATTCAAACCAGCAATGGCTGTGACCACAGAAAATGAACTTGTTTCCACAGGAGCATCCTTCTTGACAAACTACAGCTCAGGGTTCAAATAACGACTAGGAGTCAAAGCTTCTTTACTTCATTACTAACTGCTAGGAGTTGTGACAAACCTTGATGTCTGGAATGAGATCTTGATATCTCGTTGTCAAGGTAAGGTTTTCCTCCTTCAAAGCATCATGATTTTCAATAGAATAGAGTTTGAAGAGCAAGTTCCAGGCCTGATAATTAGGCTGATCGTGGCTATTGCAGAATAGGCTACATTGACATGTAGTAGCAAATGGCACTCTAAATTGTCTTAGTCTGTTTTCAATCTATGAAAATGGGTGTATTCCACAACAGTCATCCAAGAGAAATCTTCTTCTAGTTAAATGAGAATTATTTCACTGGAATATCAGAACCTGGATCTCAGCTGCCGTAGACTGCAACATTCCACCCTGCCAATGAAGCCAAGGATGCTCTCCTGCTTTAAATCAATTTTATTTCTGTTGGCTAAGGTTTCAGAACACGCACACATATCTGTAAGAGGTGTTTCCTAGCTCTGCTATCTCTAGTGTGCACGTTGTTTTTTTCTAGCCTCTGATCTGCAGACTCCTATAAGTTTGGGGGAGGTCTATGGAATGTTGCTGAAGTACCTGTGACATAATCAGAAGAGACCAATGCTGTCATTTAGTGTAAATGTGCTACACAAGGATCTGCATCTCTACTACAAACTGTTAGAATGTCTGCAAGTTTATAACTAATATAAATCTCTTTTGTACCCTATAGCATCATCCCCTGAAGACGATTTAGCTTTTAGCAGTGAGCATATATCCTCAGGACCTGGCCAACCAATGTGAGGGGGAAAGTCATTCCAATCCATAACTGGCATACAGGAAGGGGAATGAGGCAATGAGCTTTGTGCTTGGTGTGTTTCTCCTTGTCACTTATCTCACCTTGATTTACCTATTCATCACTCCTCCATCACTTCCCAGAGCCCTTGACTGGTCTCCAAAACTCATTCCTGTGTTGGGTTCCAGCACAACTTGGCTGGTAACACTTTCCAGATGTTTTATTGTCCTTAGGGCAATGGAGAAAATATTTTCTCTAAAATTCCTTTCTCTTGGGGAAGACCCTTTTTCTTCCCAGATTTTCCCTGTTAAAGAGAACTCACTCACCAGCACCTCTGTTTTACTCCGGATTTAGACCAAACCCAGAGTTTTTTTCTTTAAGTTCAGTCTTCATCTCTTTTCGTGGTCCCTGTTGCTATCAGATAGAACTTCCTTAACTGGCTGATCGATGACCAGAGAAAGCAGAAATTGGTGCAGTTACATCATTACAGTTTCTGTAGGATTGGTGACATAGCAGGATACCATATTTGGGTACTACTGCTTGGTCACAAATTGATCAAGAGGCTTTTATCAGAGTACTATGCTGCTCTGCTGCCTTTAGTTAAATTAATTCTCAATAAGCAACTCTTTTTTAGACACAAGCAGGTGGAAAAACTGTTTGGATTGGTTTCAGGGTGGTGGGACATCATGCTTGATTTTTAGCAGTCTTTCTGAAAAATGCTGAACCAGACTTTCCAAGATTGCCTTAATCCAGTAGTTAGCAGATCTTATGGCCTCGTGTCTTGTGACCTTATAAGACGCTAGAAGATGAAACAAGGAAAAAGGTTGACTGAGAAAAAAATGGAAACGACTCTGTAAACCAGCAACAAAGAGAGAATAGTAATATGAGTTGGAAAACAGTCAGGTGAGGTGATTGGTTAACTATAAAAATTACCAGCAAAACATTGGATCCTAGATGCCTAATTATCAAGTGATAATTCACATTCTTATTTCTGGTCACTGTTGCTTCTGTGCTTTCATTCCATCCTGACTCCCTGAGCTCCACATTTCCCATACTAGCAAAGGATTCTCTTGAACTGAGAATCCACCCATAGAAGACACTAGCAAGCTTTGGAGAGGGGGCACCTACCTATCCATGCACCATGAGACTCTGCAATGAAAATACTGGGCATTGCCCATGCAATATGGACCTTTTGCTGTGGCAGCCTTGCTAGTGGGAAGCCATTGGCATTCTTTTCCAGTAAAGGTATCTTAATCATACAATCATTAAGGTCAGAAAAGACCTCTAAGATCACCAAATCCAACCACCAACCAATCCCACCATGCCCACTGAGCCATGTCCCCAAGTCCCTCATCTCCACAGTTCTTGAACACCTCCAGGGACAGTGACTCCAGTGCCCACTTCCCTGGGCAGCCTGTTCCAATGCTTAAACACTCATTCTGAGAATATTTTTTTCCTAATATCCAATCAGAAACTCCCCTGGTGCAGCTTGAGACCATTACCTCTCGTCCTATTGCTAGTTACCTAAAGCACATCTTGCTTCAGAGTAGACTGTCCATCATATAAAAATCCCACATTTACAATAGCTGAGTGATCAGCAAACCTTTGACAACAGTATAGCAAGAGCACCTACTATGTCCACTCAAGCTGTACTGTTGGGAAAGAGAATAAATACTGGCTAATGCACCTGCACCCCAAGGCAATTGGATGGCAGGGGTGAAGATGTGATACCCATTTCTGCTCTGCCACAAAACACTGAGCACTGAACAAGCTCCTGTCCCAGCTGCCTACCTGAGAAATGGGTTAAGACTTCAAAGAAACGTTGGGGAATAATATGATAAATTCAAGGATGTGTTGGGAGAGAGGGGAAATTTGACAAGGAATCAAGGCTGGAATATGCTGAACTTCAGAGCTTTCTCCTCGATCTCAAGGAGACTGTCTATCACAGCATCTTGAGTTATGTGGTTCTCTGTATGTGCATGTGTGGTTATTTTACCTGTACCATCAGAAGAAAACCAACATTAGTCTTTGGAGGCCCATTCACAGCACAGCAAAGCCAATCAGATTTAGGAACTAAGCCAAACTTGGTAGGTAAAATAGATGTTATAAAACAGTAGTCCTTTTATAGCTTTGATAGGCTAAGGTCAAAAGCAAGGCAAGATTTGTAGTGGTAAATATGTTTTATTACTCTCACTGAATAGTATCCCTTCCTAGAAGTATGTTATATATCAGGCAGTACCTCATCTCCAGAAAGAGAGCCTAAGAGAAAGATCTCTTTCCCACATAATTACAAAGTCAGAAATTGTCATGTCTGTGATTCGGAAATTACTCCTCCTTGTTTAAGGAAAGATAATCTGAAAGACAAAAATTCCTTGAGTCTTCTTGTGAGATGAAGGGATCTAGTTCTTCCTTGAGCCTTTGATTTGGGTAGACATATAAGCACACGAAAAAATTATTTTCAGAGTAACCACACAGACTTCATCATAGCATCAGTTGAAGAATACAATGCTTTCATGTTTTCACCCTATTGTGCTGTGCTAAGGGAATCAATCTAATTCTGCCTCTTGGGGAACGCATTCACCGAATCACAAATTACCTCATTGCTTCAAATCAAGGTTATTTCTGCTGTGGAAGTTTCTACTTTTCACTGGTTTTAAGTGGAAACTTAAAGCACAGTGAAGACAATCTCTGAAGTTGGATGTTTGAGCTCCAGCTGACACACTTAAACTGGTAATTGTGTAAGGCTGTGTCTCTTTATGGACAATGTGACATCCATTTTTCCCTAAAAGATAAATAAGATATATAGCTTTTGCCTATTTCATTTCTTACACTGGTGTGCATTTGAGAATTTATGCTCAACCAAGCTCTTTTCAACCTGCAGAAGTCTTGCCCAACTGAGCACCAGGCAACTCTGATGTTTATTTAGTAATTAATTTTAAAAGCTCAAGAAGTAGATAGCTGCATCTTGATTCAAGTCATCTAATTATGAATTGGGCTTTCATTACAAGCTTAGTAACTGCTAGCTGGTTCTCTGTCTTATAATATTTTGTTTTTCAAAATTAATTGTACAACCAGGCCTAATAATAATAATAAAAAATAAGAGAAAGAAAATGTTGTCAGGGATCCAAACATATGAACTTTATGTTGTGAAAAGCTTTTATTCTGGTTCGTATTCTCACTCATGCATGGATTTATTGAAAAAAAAAAAAGCTTGACATTTATTCATTTTCCACTTAGATTATTGTGGTTAAATCAAAAAGAAGTGTCAAGGCTTAGGGAGCTGAAAGCAGCTACACATTTTCCATTGTGACGGGTCACATGGTTCCCATTTGTTCCATGAAAAACCTCATGGTTTTGGTTATTTTCACTGTCTGGAATGAGATATAATTCCACTCCTGCTGCCAAATCTCCTGTATCGCATAGGAAACTCCTGCATTTGGGCCATCTCCCTCGGTTCAGTTGGGAGGCCTGTTTCACAAGGACCTTCTTTTATTATTGTTTATTATTTCCAGTGGTCTGAGGAGTGTCTTCAGCTGATTGTCTGACATGCTTCTTCAGACACTAAGAGAGGAAGGGAGGTCTCACGTAAGTTACTGTGCTGCCATCAAGGAGAGCTGTTTTCAAACCCAGCTCTCACCACATATGGGAGCCATTTCAGTCTGGGTCAAAAGCCTGTTGAAATCCATAGAAAGAATTCAGTGCATGTGAATCAGGGCCATCATTGCTGTGTTGTGCTGTTAGCAGTGGGGAAGTCAAGGAAGAGAATGATTCTTCCACATTTTGCTTGTTGGAGGCTCATTTAGGTACGGAAGTTGTGCAATGGGCACAGAGTCAAGCCCAGTTAAATTCTGGCAAATCATGAATTTATATCCCTTCAACAGTTGCTCTTTAATTGTCCCCCTACATGCTTTTAGTCCACTCCAATTACATTGCAAATGAGTCAGCTTAAAGCTCTGCAAAGGGGGAACAAGATTATCTCCATCCCAGACAGAAATATCAAGTCTAGCAACGTGTTTGTTTGACACTGAGTTCCTGAAAATTGGGTTAATGCCATATGGTTAGAGGAAAGCTTATATAGTGAGAAAATAGAGAAAATTGAGTTTCAGTACAGTGGTATGCAACACTCCAGAGAAGCTTTCAAAGAAAAGATATCATTAAGATGTAGTGATACACAGCAAGCAAGATTTAAATGAACGCAGATTGATCTGATTTCATTATCCATCATCTATTTATTTCAATTTTCAAGATTATCTGAATTCAACTGGGGAATTTAGACTATACTGACTGCACAGACCAGATCTCCATTGATTGTGGGTTTGGATGGAGATATCCACATAGTAAATGTCCTCATCAGGTGAGATGAGCATCACTCCAAATCCCAAGAGCTGTTCTTAAACCAGGAATGAACATGAAAATTCCAAGATGTCACACAAAAACAATATTAATTTAGGGAAAATACTGTTCAGGACTGGAGAAATATTTCATTTCATTAATGTGGAATTGTTACCTTTTGACATTGCCAGCACAAAACATTTATTAGAAGAAAACCATCTTGTTTCAATCAAGAAAATGTTTTATTTCTGCTTTCCCTGTTTGACACATTATAGCATAGTGTTACTGTTATATATATATATGACACTAAATGTAAAATTAATAATAATGAAATTACAAAGTCTGAGTGAGAGGTTTGAAAGGATTTATTTCAATATATTTTTCAACTTAAAATTTGCTAAAGAGCAAATGCTATAAACATTTTCTGAAATGTGCTCTGGCCTTAATTCAAGGAAGAGCTGTGCTCCTGGAAGTTCTTAACTCTCTCAAAAAGAGTAGGAAAAAAAATAGGGGTGACACTTTGATCTGTCACCCAGAAACCTTGTCCTGCTTATATCCTTAGGCTGCCATAACCAATTAATTGAATGATGACAATGTTTGTTTTTGAAAAGAAAAAAGGGAAGGGAAGGGAAGGGAAGGGAAGGAAAAAGAAAAACAAACA
>WBMW01004108.1:505119-589952 GCA_013396635.1 Penelope pileata | reverse complement strand
GAAGGGAAGGGAGCTCTTCTAAACACCGAATTGTAAAAAAAAAAAAACCCTGTTATCATACTACTATATTGCTAAAATATTTTCTTGGATATTTTTTGCTCACAGAAAGTAGGAGGATCACAAAGCACTTCTGGGTTGTTCAGGATTAAAGCTACCAGCCAAGGAGAATTCTCAGTAAGCAGCAAAGATCCAGGCACCCACTTCTGGAAGATATGAGAGTTTAAAAACTGTGACAATTCACCATATCACCAGAATGAGGTCTGGCACAGCCAGATTTACAGGCACGGTTGTAGCTGGTGAGCAAAGGGCTTTGGCATTGGTTTAACGCAGCCAGAGGAGGATCTCCATACATAATCTCTGAACACAGAGCTTTGGAGCTCAGCCCTGGGAACTGCTGAGCAAAGCAGCCCTTTTTACCTCAGAAAAGCATCTGAAGATTCCAAATGCACTTTCATTCCGATGCAGAATGAAACAAAACCTAGCAAAATCTTTCCATTAAAATAGAGTGAGGTTGCTCAGGATAATCTGCAGCAACCTGATTGACAGTGCCCATCTTAAATGTGAGAAACCCAGAGGCAAACTATGGATTTGAACTGAGTTTACTGGTTCTGAAGTTACTGCATTAACCATTATCTACTTCTTTCTATTCCTCATTTCCCTAGAATGATGAATTTTAGAAAGTATCTAGCATCTTTCAGTTGAAATGTTACACCATAATTTTATGTAATATTTTTCATTGCAACTTCTCAATCGACTTTAGCTGCACACACTCTTCTGCCATGTGCAAACTTTACTTAGTTTTTCATCAAACTTTAGACTCGTTTATGTTTACACATAATATTTATGTGATTAATTTTGTTCTTCCTTCCTTCCTTCCTCCCTTTTGTTTTTATTTTTTTAATTTTTTCCTTGAAAATGACATAGATGTGCACTGCTGAAGAGATGTTTGAAAGATCTGAGAAGAAGGTTATTGAATACAAATTAATAGCACTATACAGTAAATAGAAAAGAGATTTATGGAAGTTATCACCTCTCAAATAGGGTTTGAACACTCCTCTGCCTGTGACGTGATTGTCTCATTTGCACTAAAATGATGTAGGATTCAAAGGCCTAGTCCTAAAAAAAATGACTGCTTCACAGACCTTCTCCCAAAATGACTTCTCTCTGAAATTTGGGCTGGATGTGGATTTCTTTCTCAGCAACAGACACTCACAGCGCTGATATCAATGGGAGACGATGGAGCTCAGTGGGAGCTCCAATCAGTGGCAATCAAGGGGAGTTCAAATACTGTTAAAATTTGGGCCAGTAGCTCAAAGCCCTCTGTACCCAATTTCATAAATATTTCCACTGAGAAAAAATATATCTAAAAATTATAGCACATGGACTACTTATTTTGTCAGTCTTTGGTTTTAAATGGGTTCCATACTGGGGCTTCCACACTATTGATACTCAGCTACAATTATTTCAGTATTTCCAAAACAAACCAAATGATTCCCTCACATACAACCATAGTCACAAATCTCCTTCCTTTTGGCTGCTGTGGCAGGATTGCACTATTTTTTTTTTTTCATCAAGCTATCTCACCAGTGCGATAATAAGCAAAATTATCTTAACGTATCTCGTAGCCAACCTGTAGGCAGTTTTCGTTCAACAGCCTCTTTGTGACAGCCAAAATTATGACTAATATTTAACAACCAATGACTTCTCGAAAACAAAAGTGAAAGATCAGTTACTTTGATCAAAGTCATCCAGGAGTAAACATTTTAAGAAATAAAACATGGCATTTGTAAGAGCCAACGCACATATTTGCTCATCAGTCATCTAATGACCACCTGTGTTGAAATGGAAGGACTTCTGCAGAAAGTTTGCCATTGACATCTCTGAGACCCTCCGAAATGTGAATTAAGTCACTCCTTGTCTTTTTATAGCTCTTTGATCTGGCAGCACCCCACTTTGGCAAAGTAACAGTTTCACAAGACACAAAATATGGACAGACTGTTGAGAGCTGATGGCGTTCCCCAGTTTTTCAGGTGCGTACCCAGATCTCCTTATCTAGGAAGTCATTGCACTGCTTCCCTGTTTGTTCTTCCCAGAGCCCCATTGCATCGTCTCATTCACACAGGTACGGTTTATGACCCCCAATAAACAGCAGTATTCCTTCCTTCCTCAGAACACAGTTGTTTCTCATTATTCTAAGCTTTTCCAAGTAAAAGTGATGCAGCAGCTTAAAATCCTGCTACATCCACCACCCCTACCAACATTCTGCTCCAGCACTGAGTGGCTGTTGCTCCAGCAACTTGGTTTTCCTAATTTCCTTGTCCACACATCAGTTCATTGCTCCTTGCTAAGCGAGTTCTCTCTTTGCTTTCTGGTAGTGTTTGTAGGCTGTTACTAGGTTCCCCACTCTGCAATTTCAGAGCCAAGCTATTCATCTTTGCACATGACTCATACGCTATTTTCTTCAGGCATTTAATCATGAAGTTGGGTGCCCCCCAACATACCTTCTCTGGCTCATCTGTATCTTTCTGGGAACGAGGTGCCCAGAAGTGAGTACAGCATCCCAGGTGCAGTCTCCCCAGGCCCATCAGGAGGACGAAGCACATCTTCCTGCTCCCTGACATCACTCCTCTGGATCTCCAGTCCAACCTTGCAATGACAGTTCAGCTTTCTCAGTGTCCCACTTGCTCCCCATGCTCTCCCCAGTATCTGTGTCAGCATAACTGTTCATACCTGCCAGTGGGGAGGTATGTTTCAGATTATTTCCATGCCCAGAGGAGCTGTATAAACTGCCTCCTCCAACTCAGGTCTTGGGTGGTTCTCCCACTGTGTGTCCAACTTGTCTTCACTCCTATATTATTATCTCCTCCTCAATGATCTTCACTATTTCTGCTGGCTCCCCTACCCTGACCACATTAGTCTTAGTCTATTCTCTTTAATACAACCAGACTCATTCTTCACAGCCACCTAGGGTGAAGCAGAGGAATGGGGAGCCTGAAGGCTCCCCAATGAAGGCTTTTCCCAATCCTTAATCCCCATCCCGACCTCCTGTAGGTACAGTCTCCAAACATAAATCATGACAGCCAGCACTGTTCTAGAACAGAGATGCTCTGCTAGGGGACTTTATCTTTTCTTGTTCAAGGGACTTAAACACATGTGACAGCAGCAGCAGGGCCAGAACTCAAGGCTATATCTACTCTGCTAAATTAAGCAGCACCAGGGAATGGTCCCAGTTGCTGGAACATGACCACTTAGCGAAGTTCCTGGCATGGTTTTGGTCCAGAATCATTAACATTCTCCCAGATAATTCAGCATGAAGGTAAGCACAGAGCAGAGACATTTCCAGCCAACAAGCCCTGTCCTGGTCTGAGAGTAGCAGTATGGCATGGGGCACTTCAGATAGGCTAAGGGGAATGTGTTTGTTCAATTTACTACAAGAGATGCAATCAAAGCCTTCCTTAACGCTGTCGACAGAGAGGTCACTGCCTATTGCACGTACACTTGCACAACTCAAACAACGTGATTCATGGAGCAACTGTGGAGAAAAAACACCAAATTCTGCCCTGCTTTATTTTATCTGTTCGTTCCAGCTGAGAGGGTCACAGATGGGGAAGAGCAGAGAATGCATCTCACGCAAGCTTCCTCTGAAGTGTGACGTGTAGAATAAATGCTAGCAGAGCAGAGACGAGGGTGAGGACAGCCAGAGGCCTGGGAAAGGTGACAGAACAAAACCAGGAAGAGGACATGCCCTTACCAGGTTTTCCCCTACTTAATAAAATTGTCCAATAAAATGTCACACCCGTCTTCAAAACTGCAGATCACTGTTTTTCTTTAGGTTTTTATTTCTGTCCCTTCCATTCTATGAATTTTGCAGAAGATATGAAAAATGTGAACACTTGGCCAGGGCTCTGGGAAACATCTAACCACCTCTAATCACTTCTTGTAGGTCTTAGCATGTAAATCAGCTGACAGTTTTCTGTTCTTCCCCCTTCTCTTCTACCTTTCCCTCAGCCATCTTCCCCAAAATACGCTGTTAGTTGTCTTTAATGGGAGTGTTTATAGAGGATAATACCATTCCAGGCACTTCCTACCACCATGTGTTCTTCATTTGGAAGCATTGCATAAAAGCATTGCTTCTTGTGGCATTTCCAAATAAAAACCTCATGGTCCTCACTCTGAAACTCTGCGCAAAGTTCTACCCTTATGGCATTTGGGGGAAAGAATTGATTTTATTTTATTTGCTCATTCTTTTTCTAATAAGACCAGAGCAAAGATTTTTTTGGCACAGGAACAAAATTCTGCTCTGGATTATATTATCCAAACCCCCTAAGGAAAATCTTCCCAGCAGTTGCCTCTACCTGATCATAATGTATCAAATCTGGGTCTATTTGTAGTTTAGGTTAGAGCCCTGCTCTGCACTCTCCCCTCCAGCTTCATTTCACTTTCCCCTTCCCTCCCCAGATGACACTGGTTAGTTGTTTATCAAGAAGATCAACACAAATGGGAAATCATACTCAATGGTGATTTCATCTCCAACTCAACCACACAGCACCCCACGTAAGCACCACCCTGAACCCCCACTACAATGCGTGCTTTTCGTCCTTTAATAGTCAATGGGAACAGAGGAGCCTCAAAATAAAGGAAACTGAGTTTCTTGGTGTTGTGAGCTGCAAAACCCTTTCCATTCTGATACTAAAGGAAATAAAAATATTCCAAATATTTGAAAGAAAATGTCTCCCAAAGCTGATATAAGGTAATTAGCACTGCAACACAACAAGACACCAGTATAGTTTTTCAGCTCACTTTTCATACCTGCACATTTCCTATCCTTTCACTTATGAATATTCTTAATTTACAGCTAATTCCATTTGCCTGACTGATAAAGTGGCATTGTTGATGACATTCTGTTTCACTTTTCTCTTTGTATTTTCCTTTCTTTCTCCTTTGTGCTTCTTTCTCCCTCTATATCTTCACAACTTTTCTGTGTGATTACAGCTATGGAAGTGCATTGTAATGATTATCCAAATCACTGATATATTCCAAGAAAACACTGAGCACATGAAGAAGGTTTGTTCCTTTTTCTTTTTCTTTTTTTTTTCTTTTTTCTTCCTTTATTTCTTCCCTTTTTTTTTCTTCTTTTTTTTTCTTTTGTCTAATTGAATGTGATGCTCTTTGGGTTCTGTTGGCACAAACCCTTATTAGGTCAAATGAGAATCTGAGATGAATCCTGTTGCATTGCTTCAGGTTTCTGTGTTACAGGTGAGCAGGAATCCTTAAGTAATTGGCCACACACTGGTTTCGGTCCATGAAGAGAAGTTTCTCAAATACATCTTCTTCATTTTCTCTCAGAAATTTGGGCAAGTTTAACAGACTGCAACCAGGAATCTGATCAAAAATCTTGCCCATGGTTTTCTCCATGCAGAGAGAGCTGTGGGAACCTTGGGCTCTGCAAACACTCGGATGTCCTCAGCATTGAAAACTCATATATCAAAGGTTGCTGAAAATGAAGTACTGGCCTACAAATCAAAAAGATTTTATTTCTGAAATTACTGATAGTGAGATTGGTTTTGACTGTTCTATGTCATGCCTACAACTTACTTTCTTTGTCCACAACTGCAAAAGGGTGCTTTGATGTAGTTTAGTTCATAATCTAAAGCTTAGAAACTCACATGATTCCAGCAGCAGAATCTTAACAGAGAAAGAAAAGTCACAAAATTCATGGCACAGTCACTACTGCTGGCATCTCTGCAGAAGGCAGACTGGCTTTTCCATTCAGCATCATCATTCAGCACACAGTATTTTAACACATGCAGATCTGAATAAATCTTCAAATCCCCATGGAAAATTTCTGATGGAACAGCAGACCTCTTGGAGTCAGTGACTTGTCCCAGGAGGGCTCCGGGGAATTCCTGTTTTGGAAGTGAAGGTAAGCAAAGAGAAAACAAAATGGATGTAAAATCCCCACTGGAGATATGAACGTATCCCTTCCTCACTGTTTCCTCTATGATAACATCATTCTGTTTTCCTGAAAGTATTTTTGAATATGCTCTTCAACCTTACGAACACGGTGTGGGGATAATAATTTCTCACGAAGAATTCCTTGTAAGTGCAAAGGTCTAGCCTCAGTGCTGTCTGTTATCTCTCCCTCCTTCTCTTTTTGAGTCTTGGAGCTTTTTGGTCTCTATAGCAAAGACTGTCACAAGCTTCAGGGAAGCATTTTGTGGCTTGTGATATGTACAGGACGTAACATGGATTTTCTGAATTTTGAAGGTTTGAGATGGACTTAAGGACCTGGAGGAGTCCTACTTGTCCTGTGCTCTGAGATGTTGATCTCTTTCCAGAACATCTAAAAGGGAAAAGCTGCTCATTCTCTATTTTTGGAATTGAAGTCTATTTACAGTTTCTGCAGAGTCTAGAGCCTATCCAAAATCTTTTAGCAGATGCTCTGTGTGGTCTTTGAACTCTTGCAAGACACGAGGGAAGGGAAAAAAGAAGAGGATTTCTGCATTTTAAGTCCAAAAGGGTTTTTTGGATTATTTAGAATCATCTCCAATGTAAACCAATCACATGATTTCCACCCAATTACTTCCATCCAGAGCTCAGCTGCATGTGTCAAAGATGCCAAGCACTTGGAGATGATGACAGGTAAGGAAAAGAGATACATATGGTTAAAACATAGCTAGTAGCATCCGGATGCTGCATATGAAGCAGGACATGGGATGCTGTAATGGAAGAGTGGCATTGGTTTCCTGGCTGCAGAGCATTGGTGGTCCTTCCAGCTGTTCCTCGGAAGATTTGTCTCGCATTTTCAGTCCCAGACTTGATATCAAGAGTCCCTGGTGTCCTTGGAGAAACATGGAAGGTCTTCAGTATTTTCTTGCCCACAGGAGATTGGGAATCACATATTTTGTCCAAGAATTGGATCTGTAGGAGAGTCACATTCCCCAGAGGCCACTGATGACAGCACAGTTAAAGCGGAACTTCATCTTTTCCAACTTGCCTGTGGTCTACCACACAATTTGTTTGTTATGCTGAGCCTGAGGAAGCTTAGCACTCAGAGCCAGCAGCTTTGGCTCGAAGTACAAAGTAGGCCACTCAGGCAGCAGACTGCAGGGGACAGTAAGAGAGATGTGACCCCACTGCCTGTGACAGTTCACTGGAAACTCGTGCTGTCTGTGTTTCTGCCACAGTGTGAGACAGCAACCAGGCTGGGCCAAGATCAGGCTGTTCTTGAAGCACACTCCTCCACACCTCCTCCAGCAGCAAGGGCAGTAATTCTGGCTCTCAGAGGCTCTTCTCACAAGGTTTTCCTTCCTTTCTCTCATCAGGACACTCTGTAACTGGCCCCTCATCCTTACTCTCACCATCCGTCTCTCTGCTAAGACAAGTGACTCTTGTGTTTGCAGTCCTCCCTTGCTCCTCTCCAATGAAAAGTCCAACAAGACAACCTGTCTTGTGAAAGGAAGTCTCCATGGCACAATCCTGGTTCAGGTGAATGCATGCTCACTGCTTTTCAGCAAGCCAGCTACTTGCAGTATGTCTGCTGGACAGACCCAGTTCCCAGTGTGACAGGGAACCTCTCAAGGCCCATTCAAGGCTGGTCAACATGGTGCCATTACTCAAACATGAAAGAAATCCAATGGATGATGGTGAATCATCCCAACTGACTGACAGTGACCCAGTCACTCTTGGATCCCTGTGTTCTCAGCTGAGAGAAATAAACTTCTGAAGCACAGACTCTCAGATCTATTTTACCACGTATTTTTGGAGGAGATGATGATCTCCAGTGAGCGGGTTCACTTTGCCTCTACTGATTATGAAATAAGCCAACTTTGAGGAAGATTCTAAAACAACTAAAGTTATGTGAATGGAGCCCAAGATCTGGCCTTCATCTGGAGACCATCAAGTAGTGCATGACCCAAGATTTCCCTATTTGCATTCGTTCAGTTGCTCCTTTGCTACTAGTAGATATTTATATACAGCTATTCAACCAAGTAGGAGTCATTTGATGAATGAAGTTTTGCAGAAAAAGCTCCAGTGGTCCATCTTAGCAAATTTAAGTAGAGCTGTTGAAAGGTGAGAAAGTACTTGTGCTGTAAACATGGGAACATACTACTAAATGACATGCCCACCCACTCCTTGGTCTCTTTTCACTGCCAAAGCAGTAAAAAGGGACCTTAGTGTAAGTGTGAATCCAGTTCTTGGAATGTTTTTCCATTTCCTCGTATTTACGTTAATGAACACTGACACTACAGACTCACATTCCCAGCTCAGTACTTCACCAGACTGACCAGCAACAAAACCAAGGAGATGAGACTAAACAGATGATTTGACTAATTTTTCGTTATTATTATTTTATTCCTCTAAGTTAAGAAAGAAGAGAGAGGTCATATCTCTGATTTCAAAAAGATAATATTTCAGTTCAAAGGCAGGTTTAAGGGTAAAAAAAAAAAATCAAGAAAATCAAGGAAAATGATTGTCTATACACTAATTTAATACTATTAACTGGCAATGCTTTCCACTTGGTAAAATGTTCCTCCTGAGAAAGGTCAGCTTGCCTGGATAAAGTCCTAATGCGTGAGAGCAGATTGCTTTACCTTAAGGTGAACTAGGAATAAAAAGATGGTGGAAAAGCCTCTACTGTCATAAAAGGGGACTTTGCACACATGATGATAATTAGGTAAGGTGGAACATAAATGTGAATCAACTCCTTTTGGTCCATGCATAGGTCCATTTCGTCCTCTGTGTCCCTCACCAATGCACCACTACATCCCAAAACCATAGCACCACGTGATAATAAAGCACATGAACATACCCATGGGCTAAATCAGACATAGCTCTGCTGTCAGAGAAAAGTTGTTATGAAAGAGTTGTTGTGGGGTCTTTGACCCCCAAGAAAGGTCTGTCTCTGGAGTAAACTGGCGTGGTTCTTTTGAAGGCAAATGGCTGACATGGATTTCTCTTGATAGATTCTGGCACCTGACTGAGACCAGCGTTTGCTTCCACCTTGGGCTCTCGTGGAATTGATTTCAGTGGTGTTTGTGAAGCTCATTTGCTCTGCAAACGCTGAGTGTTCTTTTTAACTTCCAGGACAAATCAAAAGCTCGTACCTAGCTCTGACCCACAAGAAGAACCTCCAGAGATGTGTGAATTAAGACTTTTTGGGAGGCGGCATGACAGAGAAGTAGGTGAGATTTAACTGTTTGGGTAATCATCTTCTATCATAATATTATAATGTATTTCAGAATGTTCCAGGTATTTAAATAAAGCAGAAAATACTGCAGTAAAGCATTCCAAGATTTAATACACTATAGAGCCTCCTCTTTCTTAACTCCTTCTTAAAGCATATATACATATACTCATACATCTAATACATAATCCATTTTCCACTCTCATACTCAACCTCCAGCTGTATTCATTTGACCCTAATTCTGTAATGGGAGGCTTTGGTTACATCCATGCCAATAAACTGAACAGGAACAGGGCAAAGGCCCAGGTATTGGAGCTTGACTATCTACCTGGACCTAATAACAGAGCAGGTGCATTCTTCTCTTTCCAAGTCGTCTGCAGTTATATGAGAATTGGATCCATCTAAATCCAGACTTTTCCTGGCTCTCCCATATCTGTAATTCTTAAGAACATGTTTTTTTAAAATGTAATTCACAGATTTACACTGGGACTAGTACTAGCAAGGGCCCTACTCTTTGTTTTTCCTTCTGCTTTATCAAGTTGCACTTTCTAGCTGAAAAAGAATGGACACGCACCCATGACACCTCGTGACCCACCATACATTTCTCAAAACTAGTCAGTTAAATAGATTGGTGCAGTAATTTAAGGTAAACAGTTTAGCTCCTCTTACATCATTTCCCACTCTGGATACATACAGCGGAATCTAATTCTAGTCAAGCAGGGTGGTAAGGCCACTCAGCACCTGGTGCTGATGATGCAGTGTCTATGAGATCCTCTGTAGGAAGGTTTGGACTCCCATAATCATTGATTTGAGTAAAGGGAATATAATGGAGTTTTTATTTGTGATCAAAGCAGTGGCCCCCAGATTATTGTAAGTGCATGGTACAGCAAACACAATGGATGGGGTTGGTTGCCAGAGTCAGGAGTGATTTCACAAGTGCTGATAAAAGGGAACAAAATACAGTGGATGAATAGGTTACAGTGAATACATTTGAAAGTAGAAAACACATTTTTCCTTCAGTAGTAATCATCTGAATTATCCACAACATAGTAGGAGAAAAATAATATTACCAGAACTTCATTTTGATGATCATGAGTTCTTTTTACTGGATGTACGGTGTAGCAGTACTAAATATGTGCACATGAGTTTGAAAAACAAAAACCTTTAAAGACTCTTAGGTCGTAAGATCCAGATCTGTAAATTTCCTGGGGAACCCTATTTTCACATTTAGCTTAAGAAACATGTAGTGAGGAATGCTGCATTTTGTTTTTTTCTTTTTCTTTTTTTCCAAGTGCAGCCAAACCCGTAGCAAATTTAATCTGAGAAAGTGATAGGAATTAACTGCTGTGTATCCTGGCGTGTTCCACGCAGGTTTCACTTTAATTTGCATATGTCTACACAACTTCTCTCCAAGAAAGACAGCTCTACTAAGCCACTTCAGAAATGAACAGTTCTCCCTTGTAACATAACCACACTGCACAGTTAGGGGACAATCCTGGAAAACATGTGGGCTGTATCACCCGCATTATCTATGGAGTTTAAGGCAGAATGTCTTTTATTCTCAAACATTTAAAGATGTTCATTTCTATAGACAGCATCTACCATGACCAAGCCAACCTTATATGCCTGTGCTGTAGATACCCAAAATATGAGATATCCCATGTGTGACCTATGATGCTGGATGTTCCACGAGGTTTGGAGATAACATGATGCCCTTCCACTTCTAAATGGTGTATTTTGAGAAACATTTTGAATGCCCATATTCAGTGGACATTTGATGACATCATGAAAAGAAGCAGATGCAAAACATATATTGTATTATTAAAGGGAGCAAGCGTGGCATAACACGTGTGCAGATAAAGGACGAAAAGAAATTTCTTCATCAGTCTAAACAGCTCCAAGCTCCATCTGCCCAAAGTTAACTAACCAAAGCCTGAACTAATTGGCATAGGCTGCCTTTTAAATCGAGGTAAAGAAACGGGCTCGCGTGAAGTGTGAAACCAATGCCTGTGCAAAATAAAACAGGATGCTCTGGATCAGCAGGAGTACACAGACTTACCTGTTAGGTTCTGCTGCCTGCTTGAGAGAAACTCTCCCCCTATGCACTCAGCTTTGTCAGTGGAATATGTTCTCAAAGCCAAGAGCTGCAATAACAGACTCTTGAGCTGAGGTTTCTTATGTTCTTAGTGCAACCTCTTAAGAAATGCAACCGCAGGACTGGACTTCATTAACTTTTGTTGCTTGACTGTTTACCAAGGAAGACCTTCCCCATGCCAAGGTATTGAATTATTTTATAAAACATCTTAACATTGTTGTGTTGCTTAGGTGACTCAACAACGGTCATGGTTTCCAAGGAAGAAGCAGCACTGCAGCCAGGCATAAGATGGAGGGACATGTCCCAGGCTCATAAGCTGTACTAGGTGTAGAAGTGAGAAGAGAATCCTGACATCCTTCATGCCACACTTGGACCTTAACCACACATGCTTTTCCCTTTCCATACATCATCCTGATGCTCCTAGGATTAATCATTTTGTATCTCATTTTTCCACTGGGGGTGAGTCAAGCACAGATGACTGAAGTGACTTAAACACGTTCCTAGGACAGTGCCAAGAGGAGAAACCAGCTTACACAGAGGCAGGAGTGAGACACTGAGACAGCAACTTGTGCAAACCAAAGATTCTCTAACTATGGCCCATGAGGAAATGGAAAGTGTTCTGCTATTGCAGAAAGTAGGGAAGGTCAGAAACACTTTATTTATTGGGGAGAAATTTTTCCTCAAAACATTTCCTCTAGCTCTGTCTCATCCTTAAAAAATATCTACCAGGTTATTCACTGATGAGCCTGGTAAGCATCATTCATTATTCCACTTCGTACTAAAAATCATAGATTCTAGATGCTGATGCTACAGCACAGCACAGTTTTCCTCCCCCTTGACTCCATCCTAATCTTTCACTGTTTCACAAAGGATAATTAACAGTATCATTCCTTCCCTATCCCTTAGGAACTAATGACCTTAACAACTCTTCCCCACTAACACATCCTCCTGCTCCTCGTATATCCATTTGTCAATCAGTTAACATAATAAAGTTACACTCAGAGAAATTGTTCCCAGCTTGTGCTTAGCTTGAAGCTTTCTCCTGTTTCAGACCTGAAGAAGAGCTTGTTGGCCACTAAGCTTTTCTGTTTCCCTAGCTCTGTCCTTGACCTTGTGAAAGATTGCCAAAAGTCTATATCCATACAGCTCAAATACTACCAAAATTATGCCCATGGTTGACACTTGTTTCTATCTGAAGGAGGCCGGAGATTAAGCTCATTTTAAACCTTCAGCAATTGCTGCTTAAGGAAGGTAAATTATGAATCAATGTGGCCTTGCTCTGGGATAGTGTGATCAGCTGTTATGAAGACAGGAAATATTTTCTCTCTGTCAATTGCATAGTAAAGTAGAAGGAAGCCCTCTTTTTTATTTTTCCTTTTTTTTATTTATTTTATTTTTTTTTTATTTTGGAGTAAGAGTGGCTGTTAATTGTTTCCAGAGCAAGACATGCCTTTGGAACAGGCCATGGAATTATCCAGCAAGGTACAGCACCATATATGCACAGAGCAGAGCTCATTGGGACATTCACAAACATTTCCTGAGGACACTGGTTGTTGGCCTGGTTTCTAAAAGTCATGTATTCGCATTCAGCAGACCAATGTACAACAAGATGTATAAGATAGGAAATGGCTTTGAGGTTCCTCTTCTGGCAGCAGGGAAGGCCATGCTGTTTGAGATCTGACAACTGGATATAAACCTATTAAATTACAAATACAGGCTGAATGCGGATCCAGTGCAGAACTGCTTTTCTACTGCATGATGTACTGAAAAAGCTTCTCTTCTATGATCGTTTCTCTTTAACATGTGCAGCTTGTAGCTATCACTGCACTCTGACCAGAATGAGATAATGAAATGAGAGTTAGATGCCTACATGTCTTGGGCCAGAATAACTAATTTCTGACATCACTGTGCAAAAAAAGAAAGTAGATGGGCTGCTCTGGGGGTCCTCAAAATCGTGTGTGCATTGGTAAACTCCAGCTTCCATTGCATTTGATGGAGACAAATCAAAATCGCTAGGGAGTGATTTGTCTATTAAGTTCAGATGGTAAAATTGAATGAAATATTCTTCAGGATTTTGTCTCTGCTAGTGGTGCAGCATGCCAAGGTGTTTAGATCACCCACAGGCCTCCATGTGAAAAAAAGCCAAACGTGTGGGCTTCCACTCTCACATAGAGAATGGATCTGCCTTCTGGAGCTGGAATTTGAAGAGATTTTTGGGCCTTTATTCCCTACCTCCATGTGCAAAGGCGCCTACATTTTCCATGATGGAATTCCACAGGTACCTATCGCTTTTTCTGTCATCATGCACAAATAAGATTGTCCACATCAAGGGAATGAGATATTGAATTCAGCCTCCTGATTATAGAATGGGGACACAGGGAAGGCAAAATGTATGTAGCCCTAGAGCAGCCCTCCTACACTCTACTTTCCTCCTCCCCTTACTGTTTCATTAATTTTCTGCTGAACTAATCAGCTCATAAAAGGTTCTAGTGAGTTCTTGTGGCAGCAGAAGAGGAATAGTCTGGCTATTGGTAGAAGTGAGGCAGGAACAGCAAAGTAGGGCTTCAGGGTAGCCCATTTTGACAACTGTGAGCTGCTAGGTCAGCTCTGTCCATTTGATCCCATTCAACCCTTAAATGGCAGCAGAATTACCCATTAACCTTCTTTATTCGATAGATAAATCCAGGGAGGAGATAGTTGATGGGTTGAATTATTTCTAATTCCGTTTGTAAGAGTCTAAATTTGTCATTCTCATAATTTAGGCAGCTCCATACGTTGTTTCCCAGAATAACATCTTAACCACCAAAAAATGAACGAGGAGAGGATTAGGACCTCACTTGCAGAAGGATCACAAAACCGTCTGTGCTTGGTCAATATATAGGGACCTGGGACTCAAAGGACTAAGAAGAAAACAAGGGAAAAGTGGGCTGATGTTTTGAAGCCTGACAGAGGACCTGGGTGCCAGTCTTTCTCCCAGTGCTGTTCTTCACAGTGCATCTCTCTGATGCAAAAAGACCACAGCAGACATCAGAATCCAGCTGCTAGGAATCTGGCCCTTTCCTCATCTGGAAGGACATGAGGGAGGATTGAATGACACCTCTTTCAAAACTTCTGTTCGCATATACGAGTAAATTAGTCTCAGCCTGAAATTTATTTCGAAAGAAATTAAAAGCAGAAGGGAGAAATTGCTCATAGGCCATAGGGTGAGGGAAGGAGGGAGAAGAAAGCGTAAATGATGCAAAAGAAAGGAAAAATTTGACTTGACTTGAGAAATAACACATTCAATGTCTTCTTCTTTCTGGAGGCTTGGATCTAACGGTGACATCATTGTCTCTGTCACCCGCACAGAGACTGGTGTCTCTTCCAAGGCAATCACAGGCACTTTCTCCCCTTCCATGGATCAGACCCAAGTCATTCACGGCCAGAGCAAATTCCTGATCCCTCCTTCGCTCCTCTGCCTCCCTGGTGGATCAGGGATGTGCTTGCAGGAGACGAGAGCTGCAGACACACGTACGCACCCGGCTGCCCTTTTGCTCTGACGGGCCGTTTCCACTGTCTTGTGGAAATCTGACCTGCCTCCAAGAACAATATCAAGGCGGACATGGGAATGGCTTAGCCGCTTACAGCACAAGTAAAAGCTCTCTGCATTCAGGGAAAGAATATCTAGCATCTTTTTCCTCCCGTAGCTTGGGTACGCTCCTCTCTTGGGACCATTCATGCCACGCAGACCTTATGTCTTTTGAACTAGAGTATGGGATTTTTGTGGTGCTTTCTCCACGAGGTTTGTTTCAGCTGCCATCAAACTGTATAGAAAAGAACAACTCCCAGACGTCAGTGATCACTGGAGGGTCAGATTTCATGTGAAATATGGTGTGCAGCAGAACGTTTATCCCACTGTGGAGTGCTGGCAGAGAGAGGATAACTCCTGCACACCTCCCTGACACGATCCTGTCCACCTGTCCTTGAAGGCTAACGTACACCTCAACGTAACCTCCCTGCTAGATTTAGAGTAAAACTCAATCTGCCCCTCTGTATTCAGTGAATGATTTCTACATCTGAACTCTAAAAGATTTGTTAAAAATCAAATTGTGCTTTCCTCTATCTTGTCTCCAGGAGTGGCTCAGATTTGTGGGGTCAATTTGGTTAATGCTTTCATCTGTCTCACCTCCCTTCCCATCTCAGGAGGGAAATTAGTGTCCTAAATTATGCAAAATGGACAAATATGAGAAAAACTCAAGCTGCCCTGAAAAAATGGTGAGTTTAGTAACAGCTCTGCTAGAAACTGATATGCGGTGTTGGACAAGTAAATTAATCCAACCCTGCAAGACAGGGAGCAACCTTCCCTTACCTGCTGCTGTCTTTGCAGAGAGTTGAACATGTGAGGAGTCCAAATTCAATAGGGATATTCTATTTAAGAAAAAAAAAAAAAGAAAGAAAAAAAAAGAAAAAAACTAGGAAAATCCTGAATGTATAAGCTGTTTACTACTGTACTTTATGGTTCAGATGTAAGGAAAGAGAGCTCACTGTCAGTCAGTTTTATTTCTTACCATCACACTTTTAGGTCTTTGTTGTGATCCTTTAGACTTTCTTTTCAAGAGTTAGCACTTGCATGCTCACAGTTGTAGAAAGGAGAAAGGAAATGTTCCCTGAAATATCCACGGCACCAACTGCACATACCCTCCTCTCTCCCACGAACCAACTCAACTTAGTAACATGAGAGAAAATTAACCTATGAAGAGAAGAGAAGAGAAGAGAAGAGAAGAGAAGAGAAGAGAAGAGAAGAGAAGAGAAGAGAAGAGAAGAGAAGAGAAGAGAAGAGAAGAAAAAAAGAAAAGAAAAGAAAAGAAAAGAAAAGAAAAGAAAAGAAAAGAAAAGAAAAGAAAAGAAAAGAAAAGAAAAGAAAAGAAAAGAAAAGAAAAGAAAAGAAAAGAAAAGAAAAGAAAAGAAAAGAAAAGAAAAGAAAAGAAAAGAAGAAAGCAATGCAGGGATGCAGGAGACATTTTCCTGTTAGATTAGTATACTAAATTGCTCCACTGAAGTCCCCAGTGAGGACCAGAGGAGCCCAGGGGACGATGTGGGTCAGAGAAGGATCTCTCGCTTAGGGTTGCAATAAATTTTTAGATTATTTCAGCTGCTCAGGAAACCACAGCCACTGAGCTTTCACAGCCAGCTAACCCACGTTTCTTCTAAGGACCAGCCTGCATGTGCTGTTCATCTGCAAGTTTCATTGATCTCGATGTCTATAATTTACCATCTCTAACTTTACAAATCCTTTTACAGGTCACCAGACCCATAAGTCACTACAACACGTGCTAAAAGCACTTGAAGACTGAAACGTGTTTATGCATTGCTTTTCCTGATGTTGCTTTTTGATTATTACCAGTAGCTGAGCAAGATTTTTATGCACATATTTTGCCATTTCTTGAGATATATAGAGGAGAGAGGCAATAGTCATCTCCTGAGTATTTGGAGCTCCTAATGAGCATTTGGAGAAAAGGGCTTAAAGTGAGGAAACCTCAGTTACATCAGATAAAAATCACTTCTGTTCCAGAAATCAGAGACACCACAATGCTGGTTTCCTGATTTCACTGAACTTTTAATATAAATTTCTGCTTTATTTTCTGTGTAACTTTCATACAAAATTTTATAATGACTTTTAAAATCAGTTTCTTGACATCTATTTTTCCCCATATTGAATCGATTGAGAAAATGAGAATTTGCTAACCAAATGTCAAGGAAACAACTCTGTAGAGCATTTACATGGAAAAAATATACTTATCCCTGTGAAAGACAACATTCAACCTAAATTCTCCCTCACTTCAGTTTAATTTTGTCACTTTTTAACTTCATTGTAACAGAAACAGAGAGGAGATTGTTCGCTTTCTTCCCAAGTAGACATCTCCAATTTTAAATATACCCACTACTAATTCAGAAAACACCAAAGAAAACCGAAATAACCTTTTAGGAGGAGCAATTCTGCAGACTTTTGCAAGGCTTCCACAACTGGTAGGCATTTTTCCCGCAGATGGTTCACACAAATATAAACCAAAATGACTGCATAAATCGGAAGAACGATCACACATTGCTCATTTTCACAGCCATCAGTGCCGCAGGGTGACATTTCTTCGACAAAAAGCTCTTAGTGAAAAAGAAAGAACATATTAGATAACACCAAAATAGGTTATGAACTCATATTGCTTTTATCAAACTACTCGTCAAAGTCTAATAGAAGAATTAAGAAGAAAAATCAAGTTATGTTGACATTTTTCAAATAAAAATGTTTAGAAAACGGAAAGTAACTTCAGAATCGTTTAGTTTTGTCATTGCTTTGTTTAAAAAAAAATCATTTTCGTGCCCTATCACATTCGCTCTGCAGAATCACATTGGCAAAGAGGGATACATCATCTGCAAAGAGGTACTGTAGGCAGGGCGAAGAAGTGACACATCTTTTCCTGGTCTCTGCTCAGTTCCACAGCTTTCTCCTGGTTCAGGATTGCTGGAACACTGCTCAAAGCATCACTGGACAGATGTGCAACAGGAGACATTTTCATGAATCTCATCTCTGTATCGATCTGTGGGTTTTTGGGAGTCTACCCCAGTTCCATGTGAGTGTTCACAGATAGCTTCCTGCAGCATCTCCTAATTGATACATGAGTTATGTAGGTTTTATTTTATTTTTTGAGTACTTTGGATATCTTTAATAGGACCTGATATAAAGACAATGCTTGGGACTAAAATGTTTTTTTGCAACCCAGAATTAGGCAGGCCAGCCAAAACAAGTTTTCATCTTATCTCTGTTGATTCCTAGGAGTCTACTGGCTTTTAATAAAATTTCTCATACACTCAGACATCCTTATCTTTGACACTTTTAGTGTTCATGTCCTTTAAGTTACACTCTCTCTGGGGAAATAATTTTCACTTATTTTTGCCCAGTACCAATCATGGATGGGTCCCAACCACTGAAGCAATGAGGCTGGCACAGAAGAGGATTTCTTCTGTCTGAAACCATTGCTTGGTGGGGAGGCATGGCTGCCAGTGGAACTGCAGCCCCTGATTTGTGTTTTGATGAAAAATTTTGTGCTCTTCATGCGCTCTACATCCCTTCCAGCACAGAGTTAGTGTACATCTGTTCCCAAGGGTTGCAAAGATGCTGTTGAAGCAAATGAGAACTAAAAAGCAAAGTAACAAAAATAAACTATGTGAAACATAAACCTCACTAAACAGAGAGAGAAACCACTGTTTGGCAGGAGAGGAAGGAGGAGCAGAGCAGGGAGAGGAAGGAAGGGACTATTTTCCATCCATCTGCTCTTTCTTCACACAAATTGACTTGATTGATAGCTCTGTGAAGTGCTTATTCTGCAGTGCTGACACCCAAGGAACTACAGGAAGAGTGACTTCCACTGGAGACAAGTTTAGTTCAGTTTTCTCTGACACAGGTGAGGAGCAGTCCCATGGCAAAGTGTGTGCAGCAGGCTAGAAGATATGATGAAGGACCAACAGGAGACTCGTGCACTTCTGCAGCAGCAGCAGGAAGCAAGGTACTCATCTCAGATGATTTTCTATATCTGTGTTTAAGCTGTTGAATACCACCACAGCCTCAAGTGTCTGTGTGAAGGTGCTCCTCTGCATAACTTGTTGTTTAGACTTCTATTACAGCCAATGGATGCTAGTAAATGCAGTCATAGGATCATAGAATCCTGGAATGGTTTGGGTTGGAAGGGATCTTAAAGATGATATAGTTCCAATATAATAATAGAATCATTTCCAGAAGGTTGAAGTTCTAAAAATTTAATCTATGACTATCTCAGCACAGACCAGACATTAATTGATTTAATGTCATCAGCTACAGCAATGGTTCATTGAGAATGGATTGAAGTGCTTAGATTATCACAGACCTTTTTTTTGTGTCAGAGCACACCACGTGCTCCTGATATGAGCTAGCAGCCCACGTCAAAGACAGTTACTTCCTCCAAATGCATCTTCTGAAACTGTTGATGTTCTGAGCTACATCATACATGCTGATAGTTATACTGATAGTCATCCTGAATGTTACAATCTGCCCCAAAGCCTCTTGCTTTATGCAGAGTAGAATTCTATAATTGGTTTAGGAGACAAAAGTTTCAGTGGCTTCAGAGGTAAAAGCCACTGTGTCTCACCATCAGACAAAGTTGTTGTGTCCCATCAGGCTCTCATGGGATGCTGTTAAGCATTTGAAGTGGCACAGGATGATGAACCAACAGAGAAATTGTTCAAGTATGTGAGCTTAAGAGCTAAGGTTTAGGGAAATCAAACGCTAACGAGTTTCTTGAGACTTAGCAAGTAAAGTATTAGAAAACCAGATAATTTTGAAGACTCATACAGTAAATTTGGTGCACAGGGGCAGCTGGAGGCCAGTGGGATGCTCTGCAGTGTTGCAGATGGCACTAGTTACCCACATAGAGGCAACAAAACTCATTCACTTGAGAGGAATACATTTCCTAAGCTCCTACTGAGAAGTCTGTGAGATGCTGTAGCACATCTCACCTGGCCTCTGGCTGCTCCTTGATAATAGCTCTCACTTGTCCTGTGTCTTATCTGCAGATGTTACAGGCACCCAGAGGTATCCCAAATGGCACCGCATACCTGAGATATGGCAATTGCATCCAATTTAAGTTTCTAAGCTTTTTGCATAACAGAGAAGAGCAATCCATCACGCTTGTCTAAAACATTGAGAATTGAACATATCAGCCCCTGGAGGTACCAGATTCTCTTCTTTTATATTAACAGCAGCCTAGATAATCAGGATACTATCCAGTTTCCTAGGGACAGATATCTCATCCCAAATAAGATGCCTGAGGGTGTCTGAGAATACACACATGGCTGGCAGCTATAGCTCAGGACCAAAGGGAGATATAAATCCTTCTGCAATGGCAGATGGAGACCAGATGAGTCTGCTGAGGACTCAGCTGGGACTTGGGTACCAATAGCTGAACCCTTGTTTTAGGATAACACATGATTTTAAGCAGCAAAACCAAGGTGGAATGAACGTGTCCCAAAGAGACAGAGCAAATTCTTCATCCCCATTTTACTACCTCCTCACTTCAGTCCGTGCTTAGTCTGCTGCCAGTGATTCATTGCAGCACCACCACACCCAACGTACAGGGTGCATCACATTTCATGGGGTTTTTGGACAGTTGCACCACTCAGCCAACAGCATCCTTCACCACTGTCCCACCAGTGCTTCCATTTCACACAGAGGATGGCTGATGCCCACAGCAGGGCCGGGGCTGCCTGCTTGCTATGCAAATACCTAACTAAAATAAAAAGTCTTCTGGTAGTAGATTTTTTCTCCGTTGCAAGCCTGAAGTTTAGCACTGTTTTTCATATTAAGCCTGTTTGGGGGTTTTGTTTTTTTCTGTATATTCGATCATGCTGCAGGTTATGTGCTTACAAGGAGTTTATGTTTAAAAGGCCATAAAAATGAAAAATTAGCATTGTCTTCACAGACCCTACGCAAATAGTGAAAAATTAATACAAAGAAAGAAAGAATGAATGATTTAGCTGCCTGTGTTCTAGCAAAGGATAATTTGGCTTCTTAATGCCTAAGTTATGCATTGATTTGTATCCGAATTTTGCACAGAAGTTATGCAACTCCCTGGGTAGTGCTTAAAGCTTAAAGTATGAGGTGGTGACAAATGCTGGAAATGACACAGGAGGAAAAAATGGACTTTGGTACGTGAGCCATCAGGTTGTCCTGAGAGCAATACATTTTGGAAAGAAATGACGCAGACAGGAATGACCATCTTACATTCTGGTTTAGCTCCCCGTGGAAGTATGTCCCACATATTGCATATAAAAAGGAGGAGACGGGAGTAATACAAATTATTGCTGACGTCTCCTCAAAAAATGTGAGATCCCAAACTAATTGTGGCCAGATGTTGTAGTACAGAAGAAGAAGGAAAATCTTTTTTATTCTCACTAAAGGTAGCAAAGCATGAAAGAGCAAAGCTGCAGCTGAATGGGAAAACTCAGGTTTTTCCAGAGGCTGTGGAATAACTTGAAGGAACACATGGGTTTTTCAATTCTAGTCTTGCTAAAAGACTCAAGATTCCTGACGTGAATAAATCAAGTAGGAATTAATTTAACTTTCTAGAAATTCTGAGTCTAAAGTTGGCCATTTTAGGCATTTTTTTTTCGTTTTTTGCAAATTGGTAGGTACTTTTTCATATAAATCAGGTTTTGTTTATACATCTGATTATTAAAGAAGGAATATATTAATTTCAATTTACTTTTGGTAAAGGAAACAGAATCACCACTTCTAAAAGTATACAGTCCACGAAAGCACAACATTTGGCATCACAACCTGGCTGTGAACAATCTGGTTTTCAAATTACTTGTTCACAACATCATCTAGGTTTGGTCACACTAATTCTCCCTGCTTTTCAAGCAGACATCTTTGACATCTATATGGTTATTGCAAAACTCGTATCAGGACCCAGGATAGGTTGTTTAGGACTTGCCTGTGTTGCTGTAACTAATACAATACAGATGCACTGAGACAGAGACTCATTCCATTCTGAGCCCAGCCTGTATTTGTGCTTGGGATTGCCCCAAGCCAGGTGCAGGACCTTGCACTTGGCCTTCTTGAATTTCATGAGGCTCACACAGGTCCACCTCCTGAACCTGTCCTGGCATCCCTTCCCTCCTGTGTGATGATCACACCACATGTTTCTCCGTCCATGTCCACATCACTGATAAATATGTTAAATATTGGTGTTGTCACCAATCTGCTGGACCACAGAGTGGTTCATCCATGTCTCTTCCTTTGAGAGAAAAGTACGTCATGTCAGAAGGTTTGCACATTGACCAGTATCAAGCCAGTCAGGCCCCAAACATCACTTACATTCCTTCCAGGAAATATCATTCCACTAGCATTGTTTTATATGGATGCAGATTTCTGAATATCCTGTAGAGTACTCACTTGAGAGAAACCAATCTTTTATCTATTCCTGATCTAAGTCACCATATTATCTTACCTCTCCAAAATCGCTGTCAGGGGAGCCTCCTTCCACAAATCCAGTGAACAGTGCTACCATCTCCACTCAACTGTCAATGCACTCTATCTCAATTCCTGTTTCATATTTCAGCAGCAGAAATTGTCAGCTGTGTTTCAGTATCAAATATATACTAAGAAATTCACGTTAGTAGAATAAGGCATGCAATAAATACACTTCCATGATTACCTATTTACGTGTGGATATCTATAGATAGCTTTTTCTACTATTCAGTCATCCAGCTATATCATCACAACTGAATGAAATTAAGATCCTATAGGTTCTATAGGTCTTGAGTGGTACTACAGTGTTGTTGACATAGGTCCAAGTGCGTATGGTTGGAGCTTTTCTGTGGTCAAGACCAAGGTTGGCAGATACTAACGACAATCTGAAAGCAAAGTTTCATTTAAAAACAAACTTAATTCCAGTGCCCTTTCACTCCTACCGTGTTTTAATTATTAAGGGAATGTAATTAAGGGAAGGAAAGATTAGAATGACTCAAAAGACATCTGAGATAAGAGAGTTCAGAGGATCACAAACTTCAGACTGTTAGCACTTAATTCTGTCTTTTCCCTACCTAGCATTTTTCACCTAATCCCCTTCCAGCAAATTATCATAAAACAATAATATTTAGGGGAGTAACACTGACGAAGTAAAGCAGTCATTGCCATAAAAAGCTGCTTACAGTCTGACAAAAGAAATTTCTGTAGGTGACATCTAATGACATCCAGGTCCTGTTGATGTGGTAAAGACTAGTGGTGTTCACAGTTTTCTTCAGCTCCAAGAAAAACCTGCCACTACATCACAACCACCCCAAACAATTTGTATGGAATCACTCTTGCCTACCTCCTAGGAATTGGACCTTAAACAATTTCTGTTACAAGCAAAATGAAGCAAGGACCTTCTTCTAGCCTTGAAGCCACCTGACAAAGAGCAGTTCCCATCCAAATAGCCAATCTCTCTTACTGCCCAGAGATGGTCATTGCATCCAGGTTGTGTGATAAGGATGATCTCTGGCCCATGCTACCTATTGAATTGTGTCCAGATGTTGCAAGAATAATGTATTTCACAAAATATTTAAGTGCCAATTACCCTTATGACTTTGCCCAGGCCTATTCTCTAGCAATATTGAGTATATAGTGTGGTCATAATCTGGGCAAAGAGCATCTGTAGTGTATATATCACATAACAGACTATAGAAACTCAGCCTTATCTGTAAGCATGTAATAATTTCAGGTGGGTGCCACAGAAATATGTACTTAAGTGCATTGTAGATCTATAACCCCCCATTCACACTGTCAGATGTGGCAAGTGTACTCCCAACTAAATGGAGCGGTCTTTTTGTAAAGATGTGAAGTAAGGAACAGTTTTCTCTTTGACAAGCATTGGAATTTCAAATATTTCCTGTTTTATGACGTCCCTTTCAGAAGACTTTTGCAGGATCTTTGGCCCACGACCCCTGTACTGTCATTCCAGAAAAGTAACGATAAGTAAATCAAGTAGACCATCTCTTCTAGCTACTGAATGTTATCATTTGACCTCAATAAGTGTTTGCTTTCTAGGAGCAGAGTACGAATTTTGATCTTGTAAACCCTATTTTATGTGAAATCACTGGCTAGATTTTTTTAAGTCCAAGATATCATATCTGAGCAATGACATCTTAATAAAGCAGTGACTTAAGACGAATCAAAGCTCCGCAGTATTTCAGGTGCACCCGCAAGGATGACAAACCACATCCCATGAGATAGGTGACATTGATACAAGCAAAAAAACTGTCAGAATAAAAGGGGACACATTCATAACTTGGGAAAGTCGATGTTTTATCATTGACTAGAGATATAACAAATCTATTTGAGTGATAAGCATTTTCCCAAACATTTCAGAGCATTCCCTGTGTTCAGTAGAAGAACTTGATGAGATTTTCACCCTGATGGTCCTGGGTGGTGAGTGGTTCTATGTGCTGCTCTCTGAGATCTCAAATTTTATAGAAGACTTTCAATTTACCATTTCAGTTCCCATGTTTGACCTCCTTATTTGTGGAATTGGGTCAGAAGCTCATCTTTTTCTTGGGAAAAGTTGTGGAGGTAAAGCTTGCTGAACTCTAGTGGTGCTTAGACACTCAGGCACAGCAGTGATTGATAGACTGCAGAAGTGGAAACCTTCATATCTCAATGTATTTGAGACAGATCTCAAGAAAGCAGAAAACTATTGTCCTTTAAATGTGGTATTATATCTTTTTCAGGACAATTTATAGCATAATCATTCATTCTCTACAACTCCCTGAAAGGAGATAGTAGCGAGGTGGGGGTCAGCCTCTTCTCCCAGGTGCCAGTGATAGGAAAAGAAGAAATGGCCTTAAGTTGTGCCATGTTCAGACTGGATACTAGGAAAAATTTTTTCTCAGAAAGAGTGATGAAGCATTGGAACAGGCTACCCAGGGAAGTGGGTGTCACTGCCCCTGGTGGTTTTGAAGACAAGTGTAGATGTCACACTGAGTGACCTGGCTTAGTGGCATGGTGCTGATGGGTTGGTGGTTGGACTAGATGATCTTAGTGGTCTTTCCAACCTTAACGATTCTGTGATTCTGTGATAAGAAATAATGCCTTAGGCCTGCCACCTTGGTTCGTCAGAGTATGTCCATTGCCTGAAAGTCTCCAGCCCTTAGGACTCCAGCTACGCCAGTCACTTCGAAGAGATGCCATACCTACTACATCTGCCATGAGGATGTCCTCCAGCAGTGAAGTGGCAAACTGCAAGAGTTTAAAAGGCTGGATGCCTACCCAAGAAGAATGTTAACAAGCACGTAGGCTGGAAGTTGGTGACATTTATCAGGAGAAAAAAAGGTCACATCTTACTCTACGAGCTTATCTTTATTAGCAGAATATCAGTTTGTGGTGTGCTTTGGAGATTTCGTAGTCTTTGCCCTGCCCTGAGCTTTGGCATGCGATAGGAAAAAAATGATAGTTAGCCCTAAAGGTGCAGCAAAGTTCTCTCCTTGTGTGCATCAAGAAATATATTTATTATAAAAAAGGTGCAATGTTGATGATAAGCAGAATGAAGCTCCCTCAGCGTTTTCTCTGTTTTAGCATTTCACACATTCCCCTTGGAAACAAATGCAGCTTTCAAACAGCTGGATCCAAATCAAAGCACCCTGGCAGCAACCCAGGTCTTTTACAATACAGAGCTCTCTTCTCTTTGCCTTCTGTCTTGCTTCTACCTCCACCACCAGTGGAAGAGACAGGCGGGTAGCAAGGGAGCAAATTCAAACAGCTGTGAAGCTGTTTGAAAATACCATAAAGTGTGTGACATGTTACAACAGGCCATAATTTTTATTTTTTTTCAAAGAACTATCTCTACTCTACGCTGGCTTTATGACTCTCTGCCGCTTCTTCTAAGGGAAGTTATTGCAGCAATAGGCACTCTACGGTCACCTCAGATCAAACAAGCCAGAGCACGTTCAAGCACCGTGGTGCTTTGCCCACTGCTTTTGAAGCCAAGGAACAACCTGGCTGGCTACGTTCTGGCTTTTCCTTAGAAAGGAGGGAGGAATGCATCTGCATGCTTTCTTTCTGTCCAGGCAGCTCTCTCATTAAGATGCACTTCTATATTTAAAAAAATCTTCTGTATCCCTAGGAAATACATTATTTTAGAAGTATTTCAAAGAACTTAGTATCTCTTCTTCTCCACTAACTTTAAAGAGAGATTGGCTTGACTAAGGATGTAAACACTCCAGCTGAATTTGCATAAGGTGATTCCTGCTTAGCCAATCAAAATTACTACATTAGAATACATTACTACATTAAAATTATTGACAATGTGATGAAATTATTAAAAAACAAACAAACAGGACTCCAGCTTTGAGCTGCTGTGTTCTTTCCTGAATTTAGAAGCTGCACCAGGCATCCTGTCTAAGCTGGCATGGAATATTGACCAAAAAAAATCCTTCAGCCTCTTGTTCCTACTGAAAATCAGAAAGACTTGGGTGCATGTTATCCCTAGACACTGGCAATTCCACTGGTTTAGTGCAAGCTATTAAAAGAGACCTTAGGGGACTTTTATTCAATGTTCTCACTTATAACTAATAATGAGAAAATGTGCTTGAATTTATTTATTTATTCGTGAGTAAAAAGTCTTAAATGTTCATTCTGGAATTCTTTAAGAAATGTATTTTTTATTTCATTTTTTTTTACTTCAATTTTTTTCTCTTTCTTTTCTATCCCATGCCAACACTTCACATGAGACTGAAGGATTTTGTGACAAAGTCACTGACAAAATCATAACTGGAAGGTACTGGAAATTGCATAAAAAGTATCCTGTCCTTCTGAAATTTACAAGCTACTTGGAGGGTGAGGGGTAATCAGGTGACATCTCACCCTTTAGGAATTAGAGGAAAAGGGATGAACACGAGTGTATTTATGAACCTTCTCTAATTCTCATCCAGTGAAAGGTGCTATATAATGTTGTAGATTTTAGTTAAAGTCATCTGAACAACTCTAGTCATCTGAAAGTCAAATACAAAATACCAGCTGGTCATATAGGATACCTCTACCATCAACATATAGTCAAAGCAGCTCAGCTCATGGGCCATCTGCCTTTGGTGACCTACATATCTCCATCTCAGACATTCTCATCTATTGTTCTTCATCAGACCAGGTGAATGGTTTTATTTTAAATTTGAACCCTAATAAAAGCATGACTAAAAGCTGAATCCAATTTGCAGATGAAGATGTTTAGGATGGGTTAAAATGTCACAGCTGCATCACAAATTATTGACAAAAATTAAGATGCGAGGATTCTTAGTTTCCAAGTCCATCACTCATGTACACAGACAGCACCATGCTATGGTTCAGGATCCATAACATTTTCACAGAGATTTCTCTCCCGTGTTAATGCTAAAGAAATGGTGAAGTGGTGTTTGCTTAATCCCTAGGGATCTGCAAAAGAATATTTCACTAATATAATAGATTCCATGTTAATACCTTCCAAAAGACTGAATTAAAGTCAACCACACAAATAGCTCATTTGTCCCACATACCCTACTGACCAATAATTTCAAACTCAAAATTAAAAAGTTTCAGTCACTACCATAAAAGAAGTATTTTAAAATTCTTTTAAAATTCTTTCTAATTCTTATTAAAACTGTGTTTTCCTTTGAAAATTGTAGACATTTTTAAAAGCATTTCATGGAAAATGCTGTTGTGGGGTTTGATTTCGTTTTGTTTTGTTTTTCACACCTGATCTTTCTTCAGGTAAAAATTATAATATTAAATTTTGACTAATTTTAAGCATCACCAGTTTGGGTTTTTCAGCAATTGTGTCCCAGTTCCTGAGTACTTATGAAGAATTATCAGTCAAAACCACAGGAAATACAGGTTTCCTTTCTATTTTTTTCTTTGAAATATGCTAAATTTCAGCTGTTTATTTGCTGCTTATTTTTCTGCATGTGGTTATTTCTACGTTCACATGTTTGATTTGCAAAACGATTTACAGGGTGAAATGGATGCTGTGCCATAAATGGCCTAAATTGCTGTAAAGCTCTGTAAAAAGGTCATAAAAATGATACATCTGCCAGTGACATTGCTGGGCCTTTTCCATGCAGGCAAGCAGTCTGCTTTGCAGAGCTTTTGTTCAGCAATAACTCCTGCAACCCCCAAATCATAAATACACACTAATCAGTGTTTTATTTGCTCAACTGGATCATAATTTTCAGCCTCAACATCCCATTATTATCAGTATTTCAGCTCGAATACAGGACACTAAGTTATTTATGAGATTATGAAAAAGCTAACTCCTAGGGAAAGATTATTCTGAGGATCAAACAAGTTTGGAGAAGGCACACTACAGGAGACCTGGCATCAAAATAATTCAGCATGGTGCAGACTCAGCAGATTTGTTTAAAACTCTTGAGGGTAACTAATAAGCCAAAAAAAACAAGTTAAAAATCAGTTTGTTCCACACCAAAATCATCTGATGGACCCAGAAAAGATGAAAAATAATTGAGTGAGAATAATTCACAGATGAAAGGAGGTTGTGGGGCAATTAGTAACAAAGGCACTATTGTGACTAACAATTCTGCTTCGCGTGGTCACACAGCAAAAAGCCAACTGTGGCATTACTTGTCAGTCCAAGCATTAATGCTGAAACCTCATGTGTTGAGGTCCCTTTACAGAGGATAGAAGACTATCTTGCACAACTTTATCTAAAAGTTTGTCATGTTCTATAGCACAGTGGCCTGCAATTCACCTCTAATCACTAGAGATAGGTTCTACTGGAAGGCAATTCAGAAAGGACAGTGACAAGGAACACCAAAAATGAATTCAGCAGGAGAAAAGTCAAGATTTCAGGAACCTTTCAGCTCTTCCTCTTGAATGACACCCTCTACCTGGCTTTTATATATATATATATACACATCTATATATTAAATTATTTAACCTTGTCTTATGTCATTGATTTAACTCCTGAGTGGTAGGCAGAACTGTATTCTATCATATCTTACCCAGTCAAATTCATTATTTAAGCAATTTGGCTACAGAAATACGGCCAAGAGCACTGAGACTCCATTTCAGAATATATTAAATCAGTTTAGAGTAGGAGGCTAAGAGAAAAGTTGGGGAGGAAAAAAATATAATTTCTAGAAATTATTAAAAGGCAGTGTTTTTCTGTTGAAATTTGATGTTTGGATGCAGAAATAGGTGTTTCACAGAGACATGCTAATTTTGTAATGGACCACAACTAGGTGAAGAGCTCTTAAAAAAATAAATATGTATATATACTGATATATTCAAAAGAGATTCCTTTTTTAGAAGCTTATGTCTTGAGGCAAAAAAAAAAATTGTAATGACTTGAAAAATTGACAAACTGAAAAATTCCTTTTTGCTGTGTATAAAATACTACAATGTTGATATCTACATCTGAAGTAGCTGCCCCAGGGTTCATTTGCACTCAGCAGAATTAATGGAGTCAAAGGCACAATGTATCTGATTAAAAAATAATCAGTAATGAATCAGATCAATCACACCCTTTAAAAATTATTACATGTCTGTATTATTTATAAAAGAAGTTTAGGATGATGGAATCTGCAGCTTGTACCTACACTACAGAGAACTAAAAGTGAATAAGGTAAATCCTACCTGATAGAGATTCGAGCTTCTCACAGAAGGAACAGCACAGTGCTCCTATCAGCTCACTATATACATTGCACATACATAAAAATTTATTTGTGCAGTGGTGGGGCTCAGGAACTGTTGGTCTGTTCCCATGTGTCAATGTCTTTTTTTTAGAAACCTGAGAAAATTCATTTCCTTCTTTGTTCTTCTTGGCTATAAAGACTGAGATTAGTGAGACACTGTGCTGTGTTGCTGAGATTAGACAGAAGTGATGACTTGTTTTCCATAATTTTATCATATTAACTAACAATAGCATAGGTATCATACGTGTTTTATTCTATGCTTGCTCCAAATTGGAAATTTAATGACATCCCTGGGCACAGCAACTGTGAAGGGAGTGAAAAGAGAAGAAAACGAAGGCGGCCTGCTAAAAACGAATGCAGTCTGCTATGACACAAGAGATCTAAATGTCAAGAAACAGGCATTGCAGAACTCAGGGAAACACGAGATGAGTCAATCCCCAAGGTGAAATAATTCAGCCAGATTAATCAATTAAATCCACAAGGATTGGAATACTCAGATTATTCCTATAACATAAAACCAGACATGAAAAAATGCAGTAACATTTCTTGTGACTAAAAGAAAAGGTTAAAAATGAGCCATAAGGAAATTATTACATTGTCTGCATTGCCAAACTTGGAAATTTTATTGCAGGTCCTAAACACTCGGTATCTTTTTTATAAGCCTTATATCTTGGTGGTACATGGAACTTGTGATGTGTTCTGGATAACTCTGAAAAAAAGGCAAAACCTCAAATTTCACAAAACAGATGACCATAAAAGTCTGTGTTATTAAACAAAAATTAAGTAGTTTTTCCAGGAGAAAAGTCTAATATTTCAAAACATGCTTTCATGCTGAAATAAGTCATAACCTTAGTCTAGGACCTTCTTGCAGAAGGAGAAGTCTGAGTGTCAACAGTGTTTCAGAACCAAAAAATGCTCAATTTTTAGTTAAATTTTTCATAAAGCCAAGAGTTAACCTGGTTAAGAAGTGTCACTGAGGGGCTGCTCTTGTCAGTAGATCTCTCCCTGACATGTTGGACTCCTTAATTCTGTTTATTTTTCCATAAAACAGTCTTAAGATTCTTGTGACATACCCTGACATCGTTAGGCAGAGTGACAGGCTGATTGCATCAGAGCTATCATCTATAGTGACTCTTCCCACATAAGTGAGAGGAAAAGCAGGCATCAAATCACAATTATGAGGGATACATTAATACTTTAATGACTTTATGGACATGGACTTTAACTAGAAGAAGTGTTAAAAATGTTCCAAAGTGTTTAAGCAGGGGAAAACTGGATTGCAATCTCATCTACCTGGAGCATAATCGATACATGTTAGTTGCATTGATATTTCCCCAAAGAAAACTGCAATTTCACATTCATTGTATCAGCCTTCAAAGATCTGGAGCAGCTGTCATGAAAATAATTGTGTTTATTACAAATATAATAACTTTAGTATCTTCAGATGTGTGTGTCTGATTATTTTGTTTAATGGTATGTGTTGATAAAATTCATCGTTTGAGAATTCCTGCAGAAGAAAAAGTTATGGATAAATGAAGGGTCCTCAATAAAAGCAAGTGAAAAGAACAAATTTAAACTATTTGCTTAGCATGAATAAGCACCCACTGGAAGCAGCGTTGCCCCAGCTTACACCATTTCTGATTATCAGATGAGTGTAGCAGAGAGGCTACGTACATTATGTTCTATGTTCCAGTGAATGACTAACTTTGCATGTTTAGTTACTCTTCTGTAAGCTAGTATTTTCCAACCATAAAGTCTTTTCCATGAAAGACTCAAAGGGATTAGGCCATGGGAATGCAAGACTGCAGGCTGAAGCCTAAACACATTCCTTTTTCTTTGCCTCTTCTTCAAAAATTGCCCTCATTCAGAACGTCAGCAGTAAAAGGCAGATGCAGAATGGGAACAGAAGAATGGATGGTGGTATTGTAGATTTTGGCTTATTTCTGTGGGGTTTTCTGTGGACTGAGATGTCACTGCAATCAACTTGGTCTCTGTAAGAGTTTTGCCAAATGGACGCTCAATTTCACAGCCCAGACAGGAGATTGCAGGACCTAGGCTAGGAAAGTGGTCATTGCTTCCAGTCTGGGGCAAGAGAACATGCAAAGCAAAGGAAATAACGTGCTATAAATTACATCCCCCTCCAAAAACAAATAAAAACAAAAAGCTAGGAACAAATAACAACTGAACTCTTCCATCCTCTCTAGTCATCTAAACTTCACTAGCAAAAATTTCCAGGATGATGCTCTTGGAAAAAAAAAAAAGCTTCTATTTGTCTTTATTTTGATCGTTCCTTTAGATGTCTTGAATCATTGCAACATTCTTGATACCCTGTAGTCATAGAATTTATATTCCCTTTCACACCTCTATATTTTGAGCTATACTGTCCAAAAGTTACTCTAGCCATAGACCAATGGACGTATGTGCAGATTGTTAGTCCAGGAAAGTCATTGCTACAGTCTATGGCAGAGAGTCTTCTAGCATAGGTCAACAATGTCAAAATACATGTGAGTTCAAAGCAACATGAACTGTACTGCAGCAATATTAACATGAAAGACTGGACAACTGGCCAGTGTTTTACAGAAATCTGAGGCTGCATCATGTATTTCAAGGAACTCAGGAACTTTGCTGGATACTAAGACTGAAAAAAACATCTTCCTTCTCCAAGTGGTTGGGTGAAATCATGCCAAACAGCGATGCAAAATACTGCTTGTTTGGGCAATCAGCATTGGGCTGTCTTCAGGAAGGGATCCTGCCCTGTGGAGCTGAGAGTCACAGTCATCACTGTGTTTGCAGGCAATTTTTCCATTCCAGCATGGATTCAATGTAGGTGTTCTCATTCCTATCTGGTGTAAACCTCACTCTGAATCTTGTTAATAGCTACAGGTGGTAGACATGAGTCATTTTTTGGCTTGCTCTATCCTGAGGTCAGAAACAAAAGCATAGTTGCCCTGGGTAAGGTAATCTTAGATATATCATGACAAAATATATTCTCATTTGTTTTAGTCAGAAGGCTTTGAGAGTTCAAGGTCTATATTAATTCCCTCTACCTTTAACATTTCATTCGAAAACATGGAATGAAAGCTCAATCACTCTATAATTTCTGTACAGCCAGATTGTGGTGAACCTAGAACCATCTGCTTTCTGTATTGTTTATAAAAAAATGCTTAGGGTGCTTGTTTGCTTTTTTAGTTGAGTTTAGAAGTTTTTATAGTGCAAGAAGCAGCTGTTAAAACTTCTATCACAACCTCTGTGGAGCTAGTCCATACTGTCAATATTATCTGGAGATTTACTTAGTGTCTCAGCCCACAACAGCACAAGGACAGTACAAGCCCTGTGTCAACCACTATCACTACAATTACGTTTGTCACCTGAAAGAATACTGGATGCCTTTGTTTAGATAAATCTTACTTAAAGTTTCTAAACTCTCGATGTAACCAATTGAGATATAGCCAGCAGAGTTTAGGGAGATGTTTACCTGGCCAAGTAAGTGGGCTTCATTCATTTTCCTGTGGTAGAAACATCTGTGACCATTTCAGATGCTCTAGGGCAGCTGGGGCATCTGAATCAAGTTGCCATCATCATGCCACATCACTGGGATGTTTTCAAGAATGTACACCAAGCAAGTCACACAGGAAGGGTGATGTGGGCTTGATTCAGTCTTCCATATATTGCTCTGCAGTTCTTCAAGACATGTAAGGCTGATTTAACATCTGCATTGTGTTCCTGTGGAGAAATCAGGAAGGATACTCTAATGCATCTCAGATGGCACCAGATATCTGCCATGGACAATTGCATTGGGTCAGCTTTCTCAGCCTTGTCCACAGAGCAACTGAACTCAGTAGAAATAGGGTAGATACGATGCCTAAACCTTAGTTCACTGCAGTTATACAGACATATCCATCCTTGGTTTGCACAAATATTGTTCCTTAGCTAATATATTCTTCCTTAGCCACACCCTTATTTTATTCCTCATCATGTAGTCCCACGTCTATTCACAGGATGTGTCTGAAGTCTCACTCTCTGTTGCATTCCTGCTAGAAATTCATCTTTACTGAAATGCCTACAATAATGTCTAGTTCATGTCTGCACAATCTTTCTTCCCTTTTACACCTTAACTGTTCGTACTGTATCCCAAGCCATAGGTTCCTTCATGCAAGATTACTTCTCCATCATGTATCTAGCATAATGCAATTTTGCAACTTAATTTATGTTCCTGCAAGAAACTGCTAGCTAGCTGCCACAGTAACAGTGATCTGCAACTAATAATTCATTCTGAGTGGAAAATTAGAATATTAACCCATGGAATTTTCTGTCTATCTTTTCCTCTGTATGGAGAAAAATGCTAAATCATAAAATGGCACATCCACACTATCCACCTAATTGGTGATAACCTACTGAAAAGCCTTTCAAGTTGTCTTTTTTATTTCTAATCAACTGTCTATTGGCTCTGTTGTAAATCACACTTATATCATCACTTGCATCTCAGACACTGGTGCTTTAAGCTCTCTGTGCCTTCATTTCCCATTCTGTCATCCTTACTAATTTAAGGGTAACCCTACTTCTTTAGGCTCTGATCCACCAAATCTCTTAAGCAAGCACCAAGTCTTCAAAAAGTTCTTAGGTCTGCATGCTTTGTCTAACAGAGATAGATTTAGGCATATTAGAGAAAGGAAAATTCACACCTAAAAATTTCATTTAACTGATGACTGAGAATGGAAATTCTTTAGGGTCAAGAATGTCTTTTAGTCTGTGTGCACGGCATCATCATTCTTGACTCTGTAGCCTTGCAGCAACTTAAGTGGTGACGAGCTACTCTTACATTTTAGATACTGGGAAATGCTACTCAGAAGGCTCTGTCTGCTATGTGTGGATGTACAGCGTGTTCTCTGCTGTGTGGTATTAGGCTAGTTTTAAATACCTCATCTTAGTGCGTTGATTTTCTGGAAATTCAGTTCCAAGGACTAATAACTCTCACTCTTAGCAGGGCTTATCCCAGACTAACTGCAACTCATATTCATCTTGTTACATTCCTCCTTTGCGTGATCCTATTTCTCAATTCTGTACTAAATACTCTCAGCAAGTACAGAGATGTAGGCACTTCTGTAGCAATATAAATGTAGTCCACAGATGTTTGCTCTCCTCTATGAATAAGAGAATATAACAACGAAAACTCTGACATATGAAAGCTTGGTGTATTTAATTTTTTTAGTTTTTGCATTGAGTAGCTAATAGTACCATGAATGAAAAGACAGGTGGTAGCATTGTTGACTTTTTGCTTTCATTTTTGGATCCTTTAGTAATGTTTTTGGCAGCCATTTTGATCAAAAACACCAAAGTCAGTTAGTTTCAAATCCCCTCCGGGAATGCCCAGATCCACATATTAACTTAGATTTGCTTATTAGTTCATACCTTCATGCAACGAGGGCTCAGACTTTCATCTCAGCTGTTCCACTTCCTCATTATAGTGGGATTAGTCAAATCACATCAGCAAATGGATCTGCATTTCTGGCCCTCAATAGTGTGAAACCTTCACAAGGAAGAATTTTAGGATATAACTCTGAGTCAGAAGACTTGCTTCTTGGACAGGAATTAACAAGATCTACGTGAAACTTGGCAGATAAAAATCTCAGTGCAAAGTTTAAAAAGTAATAATGAGAGTAAAAATAATCATCATTAAAAAAACTAATTTTTTTCTGTTTGTACTATTTGAGTTTCTCAGAGATTCCATCTTTGGAGAACTTCAAAAGGCTGTTGGCTTTGAGCTGTATTTCACAAGTCATATGTATGTTTTTAAAGGAATGAACCTTCGTCATCAACATATTGGTTGGGGCCTGTACAGATCAAGGAATTTCCAGATGTGCCAATGACTCTTGGACAAATATATTCATGTTTGTGCCTTAGCACTCAGAAAATGGAGGACAGGCATTCTTTCTCATTTATTTTGATTGCAAGTTTCTTCAAGCTTTAAGAGCTAACTCTTTGAGTTAGTGCACTGCTGAGCAGTGAGAAATCTGTATATTGGAGACACAGCACTGAAAGGTGGTTGTTGTACAGACAAGCAAGAAGTGGAACCCTTTGATCCAAACACAATTGCAGTTTTGCTCCATTGGAAAATCCTCTAGCTATTCATTGTCAAATCAGACCAGGTTTAAATTTAGTGGTAATGTCTGTATCCAGGTCATCTCTTTCTATGAGAAGACTAAAATAAATGTAACATCAACCGTTGAAGTTCTGGCTTGCTAGAAGAGGAAATGACTGCATGGAATGAGACAAGGAAAATCCCTTCCGATGAAATCAACACTGCATCAGTAGTCACACTGAACTTTCCACTACTTCTGGAACTTTAAAAATTAACACACAAACAACTAGAACCTGGACGTTAGCCTATCATTTTTCAGTATTACAAAAAGGAGGGGGAAAAAAAAAAAAAAGGAGAGAAAGAAAAACAGGGATTAGGAAGAAGTGGTTTTATTACTTTCAGAAAGCCTCGTGAGGCTCCTTCAGCTTGGAGAGCTTTCAAATATTTTTCTGTAGCTCTTATGGAGCTGTAGCAACCCACTGGAGATGCAGAGTGCTGGTGGAGGGTGAGATGCTTGTATTTTTCCCACCTATTGGCTCAAGATGAGGTAACTCACCCCACTAAGAACAACATTGGCTTTTCTAGGTGGCCTCTGTCAAGTGCGACTGCAGCTCTCCCTCGTACCTCACGCTGAGTTTTATGTCCAAAGAATTAAAACGGTGAGCCTGACTCATTCCTACAAGCTACCACCAGGTCTGGGAAGAACAAAACCCCGTCAGTCTCAGTGCTGGGTTCTGATAGCATGGCAGGGCCAACCACCTCGGCCCTGTTTGTGAGACCTCACTTTTTCTCCTTGCTGTTGTGTTTCTCTTAGCATCCCCCACACTCCCATTCCGCCTTCACAGCTCTGTGTTTAAATGACTCCTTCTTTAACGAAGAGAGAGACTGCTGTTCACTGCCTGGACAGGCCCCACGAGTTTCACTAAGTCATTCACGAGTGTCACTTACCCCGTGTGGGTGGCCTTGAAGCAAGCAACCAGCAGCACCAGGCAACGTGCGTTAGGCAGCAAGTTTGATAATCCCTCCTTTTTCCTTCATCTCCTTCCCTCTGTGTCACCCTGGGCCCCTTCTCCTGGCCCAAGCCCTAGCAAAATTAATGTGTTTCTGTGGACCATACCTCTGTGCACAGTAACCGCATTCTCTTGCTCTCTCGTTTCATCTGCATCTCTCTTCTGGCTGCAGTTATAATCCGTTGGGTAGGAATGGGAGAGACTGTGGCTTTGAATTCTTTGGCTCGTTTACCCTACTGCCTGGAAACCTCTTGCCAGCACATCTCATGTCTGTCTTTCACGCTGTAAAATGACAGCCCCAAAGGCTGGCACTCTACTCAGCCAGAGGAGGGAGGCAGCACATGAATCAGCATCTCTGTAAGATCTCCTGAGAAAGGAGATACCACACACGTCCCCGCTGATGGCACATAGTAACAGCTTGTTATCTCTGCTGTAATTCAGTGCGTGGCAGCTGGCTCCGAAAGCCATATTCATTTCCATCTGCATTGGTCTTTCTCTGAAGTGTGTCTCTCCTGATTAGGAGTCGACCCTCAAATCATTAAGGAAGGAAACAGGATGGTTTTGAGTGGAATGAAGGGAAGATGAGACCAACTAAGTGCAATTTGCAAAAACTACAAATAAAAATGAACCAGCTTCTTGTGGGCTAGTGGAAAATGACAAACTTGGCTCAACACACGTACCTCATACCTCAGCTTCTCCAGTCATTGTTTATCAGGACTCACTGAGGAAAATCATAGACTAGAATCATAGAATCATAGACTGGCTTGGGCTGGAAGAGACCTTAAAGGTCATTTATTTCCAACCCCCTGCCATGAGCAGGGCTTCTACCTACCAGATCAGACTGCCCAGGGCCGTTCCAACGTGGCTTTGAGCATCTTCAGGGATGGGGCATCCACAACTTCTTTGGGCAAGCAATTCCAGGGTCAGAAGAAAATGAAATATCCTTTAGAGCAGGGATGGGCTTCTTACTTAGATGCCCACGCCAAACACAAGTACTCTAAGCACTGCTGTGACTCAGAGTAAATAATAATAATATTCAATATCTGTGTTTTTTGGGGAATAGTTTCAGACTATAAGATGCCTTAAAATTTATCTGATTGATTTAATATCTACAAAAGTACTGCCATTCTCAAGTGTTTTAATCACTCAGAAGCTTGTGAGGCAATCAAATTAACTACATGAACTCTGCAATTACATGTGTGTAACTGGGATTTAGGTGCATGTATAAGGATAACTGTGTGTTTGTGTGCTTGATATAAAGAGTTCTTCTGATCAACAGAGATATGAACCAGCCATACGTCAGTGTCTCTTCGATTTCAATGTTAGATTCTCACTGTCACCATCCCAAGGAAGACATGATGAAGGAGAACTGCCATTGATCTCTCAAGGTTTCCAATGCTTCTAAAAGAATCTCTGATCTGAAGGATCAGCTGGCTTCATTTTCACTCTCTGTAACAGAAAGAGTCTAAACTCTAAACTGTGCCATTTCTCTCTCTCAATTGTATCCTTTCACCAGGTGCTCAATCACCAGTTCAGGCCAAGACCTAACAGGCAAGGAACAGGAGTTGGAGTTTTAAGGGATGGAGAATGAAATGGAAAGCTGAGCAGCAACACAGAGGAAGGATGGATTCAGCTGAGGTGACAAGGATGAGCGCTGTCTAGGGGCACAAGGATAGGCAAAATAATTGATATCTGCTGAAAAACTCACAACATCTCCTCTGCCTGCCATCAGCCAGTACCTCTGCAACTTACTTCACCTGAATTGATGACAACACCACTCTCTAGGGATTCCTCCCTTGTGTAGCAAATCCCAGAGTGATCTGTGTGGCTGCTAATATGAAGGCATATGCTAAAAAACATTATTTATTCCACCATCCTCCTTTTTCTTTTAATTAATAGAAAATTGCATTGGAGAGGCATTAAAAGAACATTCTAATGGCTGTAAGGTCGTTTTTACACATTAGAAATTGCCAAATGAAGACAGTCTGGAAACTCTTCCATTATCTCCTTCAGACATGTGCCTGATGTAATCTTTAATTGCAAGACCTACTGATCTTTTCCTCAGTGAGAAGAGTGGATGCAAGTCTACAGCTGAAAGTGAGTGATTAATACATGAGACTGCCAACTTCATGGCACTTGTTTGGTGCAGAGATAGGGAGATATTTCCATAAATGGAACCCTGCCTTCAGGATTATACTTTGTCTCTGCTTCCCAGCTGTTGGATGACTATGGGAAAGTGGCTAATTGCAAACTTCACCCAAGTGGTCACCCATGGATTTTTTTTTTTTGTGTTCTGACTTGAGTTTCAGAGGTCTGAAAGGCAGAAGGAGCACACAGATGGTCCTGATGACCTTCCTCAAATCCCTGTCGTTCTTATTGTGCATCTTAGTGAAGTATTGAACACTCTTAGATGCAACTGAAATGAAAGGAAGCTTCAAATAAATAAGGTGGGATGTATATACTTAGGTCTCCATGGAAGATAATTCATCTTGTCTCAAGATAGTCATCCAAGACATTGTCAGATGAAGCACCTCTGAATGTGCTTGCTTTTCCCTAATGACACTTAAGAAGGTGAGTAGCTCAGACAAAAGGTATTTACTTTTAGACCAAAAGTTGAATGAGAATAATAGTGCTTAAGGTTTGCCAAAGCAGGCACTCGAAGCTCAACCTGTACACCAAAATAAGTGGACACTTCTGATCTATTTATCAGATTCCCACTAGTAAAACAAGAATAATGTTCCCATCTCAGAGGAATATTTTGGGGATGATTAACATTGAAAAAGCATTCAGGAATGCCAAAAAAAGCCCAGGAGGAAATGAGCAGTCCTGTCTTTAGAGCAGCCTTTGAACTATGAATAGAAAATACATTGTGGAAACAATCACTGCACAATAAAGCTAAAACTCTGTAACAAAGTACTGCCTGCTATCAGAGCACAGTTCTCACCATGGGAGGTTCCCATTTGAAAAAGGGAAGCTCCCAGATCAGTAAGCTGCAAGATAACGTAGTAAAAGGGAGAAAGGTAAGGTTTCACTAGGAGCATGTTTTGGCTTATCTTAATTACTGAGAAGTTCACTTTGCAACTGTACTCTCATTGACTCTATTTGTTATAGATTTGTGTGTGTGTGTTGGTTTGTGTGCACAATATGTAACAACGTATGAATATGTACATGAAGAGAGAAAGAAAAAAGTATTCTGAACTCTTTCACTTTCTGGATACTTTTGCTTCTTCTCGGGGAATAAAATATTAAAGGTGTATCGTTTTCCAAAATGTGAAAAATAAAGAACAAAACAGACCTTAAGTATTTAATTGTGTTTAAGGCATACCCAGAAGGACAATTTAAAACACTTTTACTAAAAGAGAATTCATATACTTCCAGCTTTTCAATCAGTTCTGAAAATGCATATCGTCAGTATAAAAATTTTTGATTGAGTACCTTGTTTTCTTATGTATATATTTACATACAAAACCAAGGTCAAAAAGTTCAGGTTTCAATACACAAAACCTGAAATTCTGATGTGTATGAGAATAACCCCCTCCCCCAAATACTAGGAATAAAGAGGAGTAATAAACTAGAGAATTAATAGCAAGTGCACTTATTGTCATGGAAACCCAGCCAAAACAAATGCTAGGAGGTTCTGATTCCCAGAATTCACACATGCCAATACAATTATTCTGCAGAGCTACCCATAGCCCCAGTGATCCTATGCACGCAGCATGCCTACACAACAGTGATATTCCTCTCCCTGTGAACGGTGTGAACTCTCTTCTGCTTTTCAATCTCTGCTGAGGTAATATCGGCTGGAGTATTAATAATAGTGGCTGTCTAAATTTGGAGTCGAAGGGCCAGGGTATAAGGCTGGGTGGGAACAGGGCGATTTCAGTTTGTTTTGTCCTGTTTCCATGCTCATGTGCGTATTTGTCTCAGGCTGCCTGGATGTTGCCATAGTGACCTTTGATAAATCTACGTTATGGATGCTGTGAAATATAAAGCCATGCCACATTTCAGTTCGCGGAATAAAGCAGGGGGTTGGGAGCTTCAAAGGTATGTTGGTCAGATTCAGTGCTCTCATCCGTTCTAAGGATAAAGGCTTCTCTCTTAATTAAAAATGTATGCGTGCTAGCCTAGAAATTCATCAGCTTTTGAGAAAATTGTACAAGAAATTCATAAAGCAGCTGAAGTAGTAAGTTATTCTTGATCATCCTCCACCATTTGTGTTTATTTAATGTAGGCAAAAAGGCCAACTTTGCAACTGTCACCATGCTTTGTGAGTGTTTCTTAAGTAAGAAACAAATAAAGAGAACAGAGATAGATAATTCTTGCTTTCATCACACTAACATTCACTATTGAAACCAAAATGAACTTTTTATTGTGTGCTTAAGTCATGTGGCAACATCTCTAGGAGCTCTTTCTCCACCTAAGAGGTATCAGTTATGCACATCTGTATCTTGGAAGGCAAAAACTTCATGTTTACAGGTGATGCTTAAATTGGATGCTTACTTTAAGCTAAATGGACCATGAGTAGAAATGGGCAGTTCCAGAGCTGACTTATTCTATCTTATGTTTTAGACACTTAACGCAGTGTTAAGGGCACTTGTCTTGAAAAATCTCCGTCCCTTTGCTGCAGAAACATCAAAGTCTGATTTTTTTAGGAAAATCACTGAAGAACATTTCTGAAGAGCTTTCCTTTTTATATTCAGTGCAGAGAAACTGCCACTTTGGAGGACGGTTTATCCCAGCTATCGTATCCAAGGATGGGATGAATGCTCCACATGTCTTTCCAGAGATGACAAACTGAGCCTTGATGATTAATTTAGATTAAGTGCTGAGGGTAGAATTAATCTCCTTTAACTGTAGACATTTAAAACTTAAGCCCCTGCTTTAAGCCAGGTTTCCTGCTTTTGTCAGTGAAAGGTCACTAGTGAGGGTATCTCTTGGTGTCTGTTTTAGACAATTATCTAAGGATAAATGAATCCAACAGAGGGATCTGTGACAACAGGGGGAATACTGAGTTATGGACACCCAAACAAAGGCTACCAATAGCTCATTTTCTTCCTCTTTACTAATATTATTCGTTATGCCCACTGAAAGTCTAAATTTCTAAAGTTTCCAAGATACTGGGAAACTGGCAGAAAGTATACCTGTAGCAACTTCCTTCCACTCCAGCTCTGTGGGCCTCCACTCCTCTGTTCTGACTCTTTCCAAGCTCTTTTAATGCCTGTTCACCCGCTGTCATGGATCTGCTCCAAGGATGATTGCATCAGCAGAGGTGCTCAGACAGCCAGTCAACCTCTTTGGAGGGCTCTCCAGTCTGGTTGCAGTCAGCACTGGCACTGCACAGCTTTCTCATCCAGCGATGGAGCCAGCAGAGTCCAGCTGCACACACCAGCATTCCCAGTGGCTCCATGGCTACTGCACATCTCTTGTGAGATTTTGGAAGATCAATGTTCTCCCACTGGATATAGGTGCTCTGTGATTGTTCCATTGAATGATAAGTTGGTCTTCAAATCCCTTAGTCTGAGAAATCGAGATGACCAGGATCCCTCTATAGTCAATGAAGAGAACAAAAGCACCTGAAGAGGGAAATTCAAGCAAAGGCTGTATAGCTTACACGGTTTGTCTTCTGGTAGAAGCTGCCAGAAAGTAATCTATCACATCCCTTAGTGCTCGAGCTATGGTATGTCCTGGAGCTGTTGTTCATTCTTCTGTTGACTAGATATAAAACTGCTAGCACAAGCAAGGAACTTTTGTTAGTATGCTAAAATTAATCTCATTTTTGATACTGGCATGAAACATAATGACTGTGGTGGTATATTAAGGTCAAGAGAGAATTGGAGTTCCATTACCTCATATTTTGTTTTCCTGTATGGCCAGCAACAGGAAGGTGTTACTACATTGAAGGTAGGCTGAAAGCACGTTATTCACTCTTCAGTAAGACATTACAAGGACACCCAAACTAAGATAATGCACCAGGTTCCCACCACTGTGATCAAGTTAAATGAACTACATATGATTTTCATGCTGCTTCCTTCTTAGTTTATTTTCTCTGACATATTTTCTTATTTCGTATCTCAAGAAAATTATATTTATGGTATCAGGCTGTGTGTGCACCTATAGATAACTGTGCAGCACTTCAAACAATTTTTTAAATATGTAGGTCCATTTTAATCACTTTTTTTTGAGAATGTCAGGACATTATATTAGTTTTGTGGATGTTTAACAGTAGTAGATACGGCATTTATGGCATACATGGCATACATCTTGTATGCTTCAAATGCAAAAAATCTTCACTTATAGCTTACCCATCCTCCATTATAAAGAAATTAGGCCTTACAACCATACCAGTGAAACATCCGAGGACTGAGGATGGGATGGAAGTGAATGTTGGTATGTTTGGAAGAATTCAGAGAACGGTAAGAATGAGCCAAAGCCTGGAAATTCTACATTGCATTGAGACGCTAAGAAAGGTCTTACTGTTCACTAAACATAGAGAAGATTAAGGTGTGTCTGAGTCACTGTCTCTCAAAATTTCTCATAATGGAGAGCTTTATAGTGTAGCAGACTTAAAAAAAAGGTTGGCAATTAGTTATGCCAGACTGGAAAAATAAAACATAAGTTTCTTGCAGGAAAGGTAACTAGAAATTGAGATGGCTGGCAAGGGAAATAGTGGATTTCCCAATGCAAAGGGGGTTTAAATGCGAATCAAATGCTCCAAGCAAAATCAAATGCTCCAAGTGAAATCAAATGCTCCAAGTGAAGCACCATTGAAGAGAAAAGTGCATCAGTCCCTTGGCTAGCTTATCCTCTTTTGTGATCAGCAAAGTGTCAAAATAGCCAATTGCAACACCATTTTCCTGCCTTAAAATCTATGCTGCCAGAAATGGGAAGTAGACCACTTTGTCTAGTCGGCACTGGGACACTAGGTGGCCCACAAACCACACACACACACACACACACACACACCCACACCCACACACACACACACACAAACCTTGGAGAACACATCCACACATCCATCAGAGCTCTGCGTGGTACTGCCAGGGATATTGCCCATTACACGATTTGTACATATTTAGGCTTAGTCCATCTAAGCTGATTGCAGGTACTTAAAATTGCTTTTGTGCCATGAACACTTAACGCTAAACCTCTTTTAATTTGCACCGTGCTACTCAGAGAGATCATATCATTCTTCTGTGCAATGTAAATTCCCAATCTAGCAATCCTAGCCTGACTGGGTATTTTTTTTTAATAATAATTAAAAAAAGAATTTAATAAGGATTTGAGTTTCTTTATTGAGCTTTTATTGTCCAGTCTTGTAATTGAATCACTCTGCTGTGACAGCGCGGCTGGGGCGGTTATTAGCAAACTCTATAAACAATGGACTTGATCCCTTTATGAAAAAGCATTGTAGGGGGAATAATTAATCTGGGCTAAAAAAAAAAAAAAAATGAAGCTCTAGGGGAAAAAAAATACAATTACAGATTCCAAATATTTAAAACTGTTTCTGTGCTTTCCCATTCCAATCCCTTACTCCCTCTATTTCCCTTTTGCTATCACTCAGCTGCTAAATACGTTCTGTTCTTTGTGCCCTGTCTCTCTTTGAGAATTTGTTTGCAAAATGGCCAACAGGGAGGAAATTTCATCTACAGAACAAAGCTTCCTCCCTGAGAAGTCCATGCTGTCACTGCTCATCTAGATAGCTGACCGGATTTCGGATGGCAAGCCACCACAGCCTGAAAACTGCAGACAGTGACATAACAGATGTTAAGGAGAGGAGAGCAGAGTTCGTCAGGCGGTGCGGACATTTAATTTGGACATCTTCATTGAAGTTAATCATTCTGGGCTCACACTGTAATCATTAGAGTACTAGTCAAAAGTACCAGTAGTGTACTGGGCGTAATTCATCCCATTCAAAAGTAGAAAACTAAATGAGCCAGTTGACATCTTCCCTAATCACTCTGTGCACAAGCATGTTTTCCACTGTATAAAAGAGCCAAGAGCTAGCTTCTTAGCTGATGTCCACGTGGTAGTGGTATAAATGTGCTTGAAATTAACATGGAATTTTTATTGGCATCAGTTTTCCAACTCCTGCTTTTTCTTCTGGGACTTCTTTTTTTAAATGAAAAATTTAGAGATGGGTGGATGATCATTTCCATTGGAAAAACAGGTAAATGTTCTGACATTTGTATACAAAATGAAGGTACACAGGGAGTTAAACAAGTCCCTTGCCCATAAAGATTATATTGTCAGCTTTGGAAGGCCTCTCTTCTTTTTCATCTGTGTTCCCTACTCAATTCATGATTTATTTAGTGCAAAGTCTGTTTCTTATTGTGCATTTATATCCGTCTTAGTACACAACAGGATCTGAATCTCATCTGTGGTCACGTAGCATTATTGCTATAGCAAACATTAATCATAATAATAAATAACTGATCAAGACTGTGATGATAGTGAGGTTACAGAAATATTGGTTAATACATTATCATAACAGTTCTAAGTAAGAACTTTACCCCAGGATACACAGAAATCAGTAGAAATATCATGGAGCTTTTAGTAGCATTTAGACCAGCTTCCAATTGGCCTTGCATAATGAATGCCAAGACATTTGTTTCTTGCAAGCATTAAAGGTGAGTCTGATTTCAGAACAAGAGACCTATAAGGATGAAGCTTATGTTCAAATGTGGAAGAAAAGGGATTTGTGTGACAAATAAGCATGAAAATCAGACAGAGAGGAAGAATTATGATGAGCTTTAAGAAGCTAGAAGAAGTTAGAGAACGTCAGCAGCCCATTTTCTGGCTGTAAATAAGGGAGTAAAATTCCTTTTGAACAAGACATGGGAGCTGGAACTTCTGTGAATAATCAAATTTGGAAAAGATGGAGGATTGGATGAGTGTGAACAGAAGCTGGAGAGATAATAACTGCTGGTAGAGAGGATTAACTCTAGGGACAGTAGTGGAAGGTCAAATTCCAGGATTATGATCATAAGAGTGAAGAGCATTCTCATTTTTTTTTAATGTAGTGATTGTAACGCATCAAACAAGATGGGTCATTTAAAGGCAAAAATTTCAAGGTATATAGAATCACAGAACCATAGGATGGTTTGGGTTGGAAGCGTCCTCAAAGAACACCAAGAAGAAGAATGTTTCATCCACCAGATATTGCAAGTCTATGGTAGTTATGATGGAAATATAAAGAGAAAAGTAAACATTTTTATATAGAATATTGATAAACCAAATAGTTTGACTTTGCTAATTTTAGTTTTATTCCAGGAAGAAGGTTTTTGGAGAAATAACACAGTGGTAGGAATAGGATGAAAGAAGTGGAAGATGTGGTCATGCTGGAGGTGAAGGAAAAGTACAGACAAAAAGATGTAGAGGGTAACTCCCAAACTTAGGAAAAAATGCATCTCAGGAAGGAACAATGAACACACAGAGAAGTAAAATATAATTAAATTAAATGGTAAACAAGTTTCAAACACTCTGTCTGGAAAAGGCCTATAGGACCCTATAAAAAGTAGCCCCAGCAGTTCCTCTTAGCCTCCCTGGCAGCAAACAATTTCACTGAAAATTGTTCATGGGAAAAGGGGAGAATGAATTGCAAACTTCCACTACATAAATGGGATTGGTAGAGAAGCACAGGGGTGTAGCACAGGAGTAGAAGAGTCACAAGCTGCAGAAAGGGAAATTATGGTTGCACGTAAGGAAAATTTCTTCACTGTGTGGAACGATTTGTCCAAAACTCAGTTGGATAAGGGCAAAATCTAACTTTGGATATAGACCTTTTTTGAACAGGTTAAACTGAGGATCTCCCAAGGTCCCTGTAACACTAGAAACATTTATGATCTCATTATATTATGAGAAACCAGTGACATTTTCAAAGCTTCTAGCTAAACAGTTCTCAACACCGGAGAATCAACTTCCAATTGATTTCTGATTTGTGCAAATTCACTTGTCCACTGGGACAAAAGGTTTGCTGAAAGCATACCCATAGCATTTAGAATACACCTATGTTTATAGAGAGATGGAGAAGTAAATGGAAAAGCACAATAAAAGTGAGCAAGGAGTCTTCTGGCTCTGTGTATGGAGGCCTAAAGCAAGAATTATTTGAAAACATCCACTGATACCAATGAAGACTACTTTTCACTCTGAATCATATTCCAATGAGCTATTAATGACTATATGGAGTAGGAAATGCCATCTCTCACTGGGGTGAACTATCTCACTTGTCACTATTTTGAACTTCAATATATATATTTGAATTGTGATACACACACGTGCCAAGAATTTTTCCTGTGCAATGTATAGAAAAAAGAAATTAAGCCAATTATATTAATGTGATGAAATTTAAAAGTTGAACTGGGTGTTTCTATGGTCACAGACCTCTGTTTATAAGTCTGGTCTTCCCCCAGCCTTTAAAGAGGAGCCTGGTGACCAATAAGAAAGCAAGAGCTCATTCTCCACATTCCATTAGCTTCATAATTCCACATTAAATGATGGGTTTAGTGCCATATGGTGAAGTCTGATACGAAGAAGAAAGGAAAAAAAATAATATATACACACCCATGCATATATGCATATGCACACGATTAAATACATGTGTATGTATAAAATGTGTGTGTATACAAATTAAGTATATATATGTATATATATCACGTGATTAACCAGTCTGGTTTCCTTCAGGAAATGGCATGTATTGATGAAGTGAGGCAAAACCTTTGTTAACCTTTTCAATGGTTCTTCATGCTGTTAAGATCTACTTTGGTCTGGGTTTGGGTTTGAGATTTTTTTTTTAAATTTAACTGAATGGGTAGCCTCACTGCAATTCTAATTTTCTGGAGTCAGCCTGGAAACCACAATGAGGAATTCTTTCCAGGCGCTGTGACTTTCAACACGTAACCTAAATAACAATACTGTTTTTACCTAATGGCCTAAACATCTTAAGCATTAAATGAGGGATAAATTTATCATGAGGTCAAGAGTTAAGAACTCTTAAATAAAAGAGCATCAAGAATACGCTTTTTAAAGACAGCAGTAATATGATTTCCAGGCATCAATTTTCTTTTCAGAGTGTAGTTCCACTGGAAAGAAATCTCTGAGCTTATGTTATTACAGTTTCAAGTTTATCTCAAAACTACAAACTAGAAAGGTCCAAGTATTCATCTCTTCCGCCTTCACCTGATTCTTCTGGCTGAACATGAAAAGACATTGAACTCTCTGAAACTAAATATTTCCTCCTTATTACTAATATTATAGCAGTGTTGTTCCTATGCTTAATGGTACTTTCACACATTGGAAAAAAAGTAGTAGTAATTATAAAAACATACATTGCCATAGAGGCAAAACAGAAAAAAGAGTGGGGGAAAAAAAAATCTCTAAAACGGAATGGGGATCTTTGAATCTTGCTTCAGTGAGAGTTTGAACATTAGCCAACTAATATGAGTCAAATGAAAAGGTGATGTCTACAGCCCTGGTTCATTGGCATTTATGATGTAAATTGATTATTACTCTCACTGGAGAATTTTAGTTTTCAAACAAGTTCTGGAGGTTTACAATAAAAATGTCGAACTGTACAGGACATCAAAAACTTTCTACTAAAGGCAGCGCATCTTACAGGCATGTCTAAAACTAACTGAGTTCTTGTTTTTGGGAGGAGGATTCTGAGCACTCACATGATTCACAGCAATGTAGTTTTTATTCTTTAGTGATTTATTTCCTTGATGAATGGTACTAATCTGGAGAGATTTGGCAGTCCGTCAGAAATTAGTGATCCTTATTTAAAGGGAGAAACTGAGTTTCAAATGCTTATCCCACTTTTCATCTCTGCCACTGATCTTCTGTGTAATTGCAGCCATGCCACGTCAACTCTGAACCCACTGCTACCTTGCAACCCACCTTGACTACCAACCTCTAGTAATGGGGTGTGCTATGATTATCCAGAGTGCACTGATTTTAGGGAGACAGTAAACTACATGCTACCCCAACACAAGAAATTAGGGCTTGGAAACAAAAATGGGGACAGGCTGAGTCAGTAGTTGGCTGAGAATTAGGTCTTTTCCCTAACAGACCCAACCACTGCCGCTCCGGGAAGTGGTGGTGGTAATTCAGGAGGTGTTGCTTTTTCCAGTGGCTGTGTCTGTGCTGCTTTATTTTTACCCTCAAGTTCCCTGCTATTGCCTGGACACATCACTGCTGAGGTCTTCACAGCTGGGAAGTCACTCAAAGTGCCCTGTAGCTTAGGCAGTCTCGTGGGGAGAAGGAATCATAGAGTCATAGAATGAGGGATCATTTCCAATGAAGGTCAAAGGACCGCAATCAATGCCGTCCTTTTCTTTTCCGCAGGACAAGCAGTGTGTTGACAATTACTCTGCTTTCTCTTGCAATGCCCCATCTGACCAATGGAGAATAGATCAGAAGCAGAGGAGCTAATAAGGGATTTATCTCAGAGGAGCACATTTTATTTCATAATCACACACAGATGTTTTTGAAGCTGTTCCACTCACAGATTCCTTAGCAAAACAGCGCTTATACCAACCAAACTTAGACCAAACTTCAATGGTGCATTCTTACCAAGGTTTGATCAATTTCATGCAGCTATTCAAAAAAGTGTAGCTATAACAGAAGTTCCCCTAGTGCTGGAAGGTTCATCTTAATGTCACTGAGAGTGTGAAGTAAGGAGAAATGAGAAAACATTTTTATAAGGGAGAAAAAGTTTGAAATTTCTTCTCAATTGCAGGCAATACAGGTCAATGGTTGCTGTTCCCTCAATCTCCCAGCATATTCTGAAACAAATATTTATGTTTCAAAACAGAGATGATTTCCTGTGACAATGTGCTCCTCTGAGATAAATCCCTTATTAGCTCCTCATTTCATTCGTTCATTGCTTCAAGTGTTTTAGATAAAACATTGAAACAGAAATTTGGTCCCACTCAGGTACCTCCCACGACATTCTGAATTCATTTTTGCTAGATCTTTAATTTTGCTTGAAAGGGAAAGATGCTTCTCAATGGAAACACATTGTGCAAAAATATTCTCAGCAGTCCTACAGAAAGTGCTGGGGGTAGTGCAATGGAGACAAGACCATGGGAGATGCGTTGCTGCGATGATGCACTATGGGCCTTACTTGATGGTAAGGAAGCCTGAAGAATGAGATAGTAACATGAAGCTAGAGTGCTTTAAAATAAACAGTCACAACCTTTGGACTGGCTCTACCTAAAGTACCAAGTGTTACTCCGGGCTCTTTCCAGTTTGGATAATTCCATCCTAGGCACTGAAAGCTTCTCTTGACCTTTTGTTTCCATCCATTGCTTCGTGGAGGAATTCTATGGTTAAGGACAGAAGCAGTGGGGAAGAAAGAAGAAGCTGGTGAAAATGACTGCTGAAGAGAACAAGGAGAGGAGAAGGAGATGGAAAAGTTCCTGAAGCAGAGTGCAAAGTAAGTTAAGCTACAGGGGAACTTTAATTAACTGAGTGGCTTTGAATAGCAAAACCAGCCAAACATATACAAAACCTCTTGTGTGGAAAAATGGGATCAGGCCAAGAAAGAATGGATCTAAATCTGAAGGTATTGTTTTTTTTCTGCCTGACCTACACCATCTGGCCTGGTTAATAAGCATCTGTATGTTGTAGCCAGAAGACAAGATGTCCACTAGCTGTCAGAAATGACGGATTCACATATTTCAGGAAAATGAAAACTTAACGAAAGGATGAATAGAATTAAGATCTTGGATCTCACCCACCAGAGAAGAAGGTTCCTTGTTTGTTTGTTTTTAAATATATAAATAAGTAGAGAATAAGAGATATGGAACAGCAACCATGGCACACTTACATTCAACGTTGTTGAGGAAGTGTCCACAGAGCACAGCGAAACAAGGATATCAACTTTCAGGAAAGCTCTGCTTTCTAAATTGTAGTTAGTACTCCCTGTAGGGTTTGTCCCAATGATCTGGTCTAGTTCTAATTGAAGGCAGTGACAGGCAACGGTTGATTTTAATGGGAGCATAATATGTTTTATAAGTCAAAGGCATTGGAAGAATAATATTTTTCTCACTTTCAGCAAATGAACCCAAAGACTCTTAGAGCACACAATGAACCTCACAGGACTTTCTTTGATCAAAAATCTGCCATCTGAACTAGTCACATAGGTGTCCTGAGTAATCACTGTGAAGAAACATGTATTTCCAAAGGATGCTTCATGTTAGTTACACTAGACACTGACTGGAAGCTGGGAAGACATATTCTGGAGGTGCTAATCTCTATATTGACTATCCAGCATAAACAAGAAACTTGTCCTGGATATCTAATTTTTAGATAGTCAGAAGTAGATTATATGAACAGGCCTTTGTGAAAACAGTACAAGAAGCAGTCATTTGTAGGTCTCTGAAAAAAGTTACTCAGGTGCTGTATTTACAAGGTCAGAAATCCAGTCATAAAGTTAAAGTTGTTCTGCTCACAAACCGAAAAAAAATTATGAGAAACATGAAAAGGAAATACTGCTTTTTGTCAACTTGATTGACTCTACCAGCAGACCTCCAGTCAAAATAGTTCATAATCTATTAAAGGTTTGTCTCCTTATACTCCACAAATTGTATTTTGAACCAAATCATGTCTGACAGTAACATTTAGGCCCAAAACACAAAAATGAAATTTGTACTGAAAACAGAAAGAGGAAAGCAACATGGGAAAAATATTCAGGATAAAATAACCCTTATGTAGCAAAAAAACTGTCAGGAATGTCTCAGCAGATATTGTAGCTCAAGCAGCAATTATTTTGCTTGCTGCAAGTCTGATTGGCTGGGTGTCTCCAGGCTGTCTTAATCCTGGAGGTCACAAAAAGCCACACATGGGGGCTTTCAGGTGTTAACATCTGTGAGTCTCTGAAAATACGTTCATAGGTCAAGGACTGGAGAAAGAAATGTGAGCTTCTGAGCTACATGCTTCTTGTGGAGTTAAAGCTAGGGCTTCAGGCTCAGGAACCAAAGATGCAAAACTAGGGGCTGGCATGTAGGTGATTGTTTCATGAGAGATTGATAAGATCCAGGAAGACCAGTCTAGGCCACTCACAAAAAGTGCTGGGATGAGGTCCAGATCACCTGCAGATATGAGTTCTGGGGGCCCTGTTGTCTAAGATGGGAGAGGAATGTCATAGTGTAGTGTCAGCTGGGGAAGTGGAAAACATGCAATGGCATGAGGGAAAGTCTCACCTGGGCCATCTGCAACTTTCCTGTTGCATTGCCACAACCAAACCAGGACATAGTTGCATAAATAGCTACAGATGGCTGAAGCACCTTGAGTGTTTGAGACTACCTGACTGGTTAGAACATTGCATGCTTAATCTGATGGCACCAACAAGCCAGTTGAGGAGCAAGACCTTTGGATTTAACTTGGCAGAACAAAGTGGACTCTATCAGTGTTCCTGGAAGAAATCTTTAATTGCATTGCCGTTCTAATCTAAAAAACCACTGTGCTGTGTACGTGCAGTTTTATTGCTCTGAAGTCAGCATCTCTTGATGGCTCCAGAGAAAAATGCGTTTGAACTATCACGTAGCTAAGGAGACATCTGTTTCAGCAGATTTACTCTGTCATCTTTTGGGTGAAAACTATCATTAAAGAGCCTGTAAAGAAATTATATCCTGGGCATAGTCATTCTTTCGGATTTTCACCTAGCTCTACCCATCTAAGAGTAAGAAGTCTATTCACATCTAATAATTTGCAATTCTCTAGTCAATGGAAAGACCGGGACATCCAGAGAAAGCCTCATCCCATATATCTTAGATCCAGATGAATACTTCTGAAGACACTTGAATATATGTGATGCAGAGAGCAATGTTGACTAGATGTCTAATGTTTAAATGGGTGAAGATAGGTAAAATAGTAAATCCATTTTGAGGCAATACGAACCTTTTTTCTTAGCCATGGAAAGCTCTTTGTGTCATATTTTTGGGTTTTCCTGATCAAAAGTACTCTACACACGATTTAGATAAATAACCTTACATAATTACAAAGGAGCTGAGATTTTGGGTAAAATTCCATGTGTCAAAACACAAACTGCAGAAGTAACCATAGTGATGACACTGTTGAACAGAACTTACTAAATGCTTCTGTTGCTGTGAGAAAGAGATGACAGGCTCTGTCTTTATGCAGCTTCATGTGGTGACTACAGAATCATATTACTGGGTGCTGGATGTGGTTAAGCTCATCAGCTCCAAAGATCTCAGTCTATGCAACCACAAACAGACAAATTTTCAACTGTCAGCTTTTAACAAGACTTTTCACCACAAATGACCAATTTTGAAAACATTTTCATTCTTGCCCAAAGGTACATTGTAAATCAATACTTTATTTTTATTCCTGTTCACTAAAATTGGATGCCCGTTTAATCGCAGATTACTGTGCAACCTCTAAAGAGGAACAGCTTCATTTCTCAGAGACTGCTGGATTTGGAGTCAACAGTGTGCAGGAAAAAGCTTGATAACTACGAATTTTGGATATAATTTTGGATATAATCAAGTCTAATTCTCTGTAAACAAATGGTTTATGTGTTTATTCAGTCATCGACTATCATTTCTTTTCAACTTCATCCCAAACTTCCAAGCACTGATGTAACAAGATGCTCAAGCACCCTTCAACATCCTATACTTCCCCAACACAGATTGCTTGAGGAGTGTTTCCTGGATCTAAGGTAAATTTAGGCATCATCCAAAGCCGCATTCAGTCACAATGTAAGTGTGGGCTGCACAACTCATGTCTTGTGAACTAAAGGCCACGTATGGTGCTGGATCATGATAATAGATGTAGAGATCTATCACCTCATTACCCTCCCAAGTCACATCAAGCAAAATGTGAGACAAGTTACTAAGTATGGAAAAAGTATTTTCTTTATACCAAATTCAAAGGAAACTTTGAGTTTATGATTAGTTTATGATTAGATTTAGACAATGATTAGTGCACAGAAGGAAGTCTAGAAACCTCCTGGACTTCAGATTTCACTCAAGAACAGAGTGCAAGTCCCTTGCAGAGATTTTTAAGAAGCAAACATTTTGAAATATTTTGCAATATTAGTCAACACTGTCTGGTATAGGATGGTAGCCTTGGGCATCTCAGACTGCATTCAGCACTTTGGGACAGAGGGGAGGGAAGTTGTGTACAAATGAATGGAACCCTCAAGGCAGGCTCCATCTTGTAAACCTAGATGCCTGCATTTGTGCATCTGCATGTGGGCTGGGTGTCCAAATTACCATTAAACTCAGTGGAGTGCTTAATTGGGGCAGGGAGATCTACTCCATGACATACCCTACCGGGTTCCCTCTCCAGTGTTTGTGTTCACAGACTAGGATTGACTCATCTTCCTCCTTCATCTCACCAAAACCTCAGAAGAATACCTATATCAGGTTAGGGGCAATATTTTTCCCCATAGTGGAGACACCATTGCAGACCTTGTGCACTGTTAGGGTGTGTACCCTCCCCACAACTCCCAAATGCCCATTCTTAGCATTGCTTCCTAATCGTGTGCAGATTTCTAACCAATATCCCCCCTTTCTTTTACTCCTCTTCCTCAACTCATAATTGATCAGAGCACTGAACAGCTGCTGGCTATTTTCTCTTCCTGAGAAACATGCAGTAATTGTATGTATGGGCTCCAAATCCCTAAACATTTGGAGAGGCGAAGGACTTGAACAGGAGCCAGTTCTTTTTACAGCACTGGTGCTAGCAGCAGTGGCAGGCATTTAAATCACGGCTGTGTGTGTTGAGAGGGAGCGTTGTCAAATTTGCTGAGATTCACTTTGAGGAGAATGAAGAGAAGAAAAAATGTTGAAGAGAAAAAACAGAAACCAGCAATCAACAAACCAAGACAGCTCAAATTGTTGGAGTCCACCTCAGCTCTAAAGCAATCAGATTTTTTTGCTAAGCTAAATGGTATTCTTTGTTCCCAGTGCTCACCCCCATTTCCCAAAGTGCAGGTTGCTGCACGGCAAATGGGCTGGCTTCATCCTGCTTTAAACTGAGAGTTATCCATTAGGAGTATGAATATTTCCCTGTTCAGCTCTCATCTCACAGAAGAGAAAGAGGACCCTGCAGAGGTAAATCTCATCTTAACTGAGTTGAAAGACTTTCTCTTGCTCTTTCTGATATACAGAAAGTCTAAGCTAATAGGATCCTCATTAGGACATCACATCTTTGTCTCACTTGTCTGAACACAACCGATACTTACCAAAACTTTCAGTATCATAAACTTCATTTTGGCTGTAACATAAAATCTGTCAGAAATCAGTGATGAGTTTGTTTGTGAAAATTTGAGAAGCAGAGTGATTAAGCCAAGAGCACCCCAGACATATTCCTGAGGTGTTCTACAAGAGTTGGAATTTGTATATATTGTTGTCTCTTTTCCAAAGTAAATGCTAAAAATAATATGTCTGATGCAAGAGAATGAACTACCACTGCAGTGGGATACATCTCAGTCATTTAAAAGTAGGCACCTGCCCTACATAAAGTCCTTTATAATCCCTTTTTATCAATGGAAACAAACACTTCCAGAAAGCGATTTATCAAATTTCTAATGAGACAGATTAGTTTAGCTAAGTTTAGATTAGTTTACCTAAAGACTAGGTGTTCAGCTGGTCTGTCTGAGACTGGGTGTTCAATGGCTAAACGTCTAAAATTAGGCGAGATGAGTTCCACTTTGTGTGTCCAGCTCTCTCAACATTTCAGCTGTGGAATGAGTGCCATCTAAAGAGCTAGAAGTGCTCTGTCTCAGCAGAAATGAAAACAGACCAAGCCCCAGCCACTCCCAGAAGAGGTGGGTTAACAGGGAAAAAGTTGGAATAAGAGAAGGCAATGCAGACACAGACTTTGTGGGTAAACTGTGGCTTCAAAATCTTAAAGCATATTAATACCTCTCAGAAAGGTATATTCTCCTGGGGCCAGAACCATAGCATAGACAGAAGAGACTGTTTTTTTCTCTCAGACATGAGAAGGCCTATAGGGGCTTCCAGACTAAGAGCAAAGAAATACAGCTTCTGATACAGGCAAATAGAGCAGCTCAGCAGACATTTAGACATTTCTAGGAAACAGTCAGCAGGACTGATTGATTTTACCAAGTTCAGAGCTGAGCTGGTAATTTCACAGAGCTCTCCAATAGATAGCGTAAAATTATCTCCTATAGAATGGAAAAAAATGCTGTCATGCAAGTCACAAGAGAGAAGAACACACTCGTTTATCTATCAATGGCAATTCCAATCACCTGGGACAAATCATTACTCAGCTTTGAACTTTAGGAAAAAATCATTCCGGTCTATCAGTGAGAGAAAAAAAATGAGGCCTCCGTCCCCATTCATGAACGCCCACTCCTCAATATTTCATTTCTAATTTTGGCACCTAAGTACAAGTTAAATTCCCTTAAGGAACTTCAGGGAAAAAATAACCCCAATATGAAAATTGACACCTGGGCTGCTGTCACCACAGTTCAAAAAAGACCCTTAAAAAATGTAATTCCAGGAATAGCTGCTAAAATCTGATAAAATTTTGTGTGGGCCCAGTAACCTTACACTGGACATTTGTGGCTACTTCCTAGGGAAACAAGAGAAAGCAAAGAAAATTCTTCTTCGACAAACAGCACATGTAATACTACAATTGGCTCCATTCCTAATAGGCTCTCCCTGCCAGCGATACAAAGCCTGTAACCCTAGAAGAAAGGTGTGATTGCTGTCTTGAAGTGAAGTTGCTCTTTGAGGAGCTCGAGGCACAGGTAGGCCTGGCTCAGGTGCAGTTGTCTCCACAGGTAAAGCAAAGAAATCCTGGAGTCACATAACTGGAGAAGGAGATTAAGAAATCAGGCCTGTGGGAATACAGCTGATGCCTACATGGCAGCTTAGCTTTCCTCAGCCTCCAGAAAGTGCCCTGAACCACACAATAGTGACCACACATAAACGTTTCTCTGTAAACCTGAGTCCAGTGCTTGAGTGCAGGTCCTTCAGGATGCTTGGGCTGACACTTAAAAGCAGTGCTTAGGATTCCCCATAGCACTTCATGGTCTGAAAAGCAGCCAAGACTCAAATCCTGAGCAGAAATCTTTCCTTACAGTGCTTGCTTCGTATGAAATGAAGGCAGGCAGATACCTTCTGCCATTTTACTTCACACAGACATATTGCTTGCGAATGTCATGGTCCCTCACCCAGTTCTGGGTGTATGAGAAAATGACTAAAATGAGTAAAAATGTTTGCAAAAAGCACAGTTTTACTCCTGGGAATGCATCCTCCACAACAACATTGCAGTCTAATTTCTGTCTGTATGTTTGATATTGAAAATAGTTAACATTTGTGGCATCTTTCATCTCCTTATTTTACAAGAACATCCAGACAGCTCATCAACATTCACTGTGGAGATACAAGAATTAAGGCAAATGAATCATCAAGGCAATGAGATTGCTGTGTGTGCATGCTCTTGTTACACGGGGGGATGCATGGTTTTCCCACGTATGGGTGGTGAGCCATCCCTGGACTTGACATGAGTCATCTAAAGGCATGTCTGCAAATTCAGTCTGAATGATTCCTGGGAGCTAAGAGGGAGATTGTGGCAAGGGAGGCATAAATTTAGGAAGATAATGTTTTCTAGGATGGCTTGAAAGACCTGCTGCCTCAAACTGTAGCTGTGAACAAGGGGAAGCTCTGATAAAGACCTGGAAAGAGTTTTGAGCCATAATAAACTGAAAGGGCTACATGCAGCTGGGAAAAGAGGCTGGAAAGTCTTGATTATCCTCTTCTGGGAATAAACCCCACCCAGAGGGAAGCAGCATGGAAAACACCAGCTGTGGCAGATGTGTCTGATGTGAGAGGGAGCCAGATTAGGTAAAGCTCTACTATGACTGGTGTGGAAGTACCATCTGCTACCAAGAATAAGGCCGGTAGCATCACCTCTTCCCTTTGCTTTTGAAGCTCAATCTATATATAGAAACCCTGGATGGAAGATGTGAACATTGAAGTGGAAGAGATGTTCTTTAGCACACAATTAAATTAATCTCACCTCACATTAAATCATTGCAATTTATGCCACCATCTCCTTTCATATTCCCTTTATATCCAATGCAGAGAGACAAGTTTTAGAGCACGGTTTCTCAGATTGTAGGATTTGACTCAAAGACGAGATGCATTTTGTGCTAGACTCCATTACTGACATTGACTTTAAAGGGAACTTGAAGTAATGAGCTTAGATGCAGAGCTCAGGTGAATCCCACCCATAATTGCAGGTGTGTAACACCAGGTTGGTTGGTGCTGAGTCTCAAAGACTGCTGGCTCTGTGCAAGACTTCAAAGGCTGTCTGTCTGCTCTCTTTTCAACACATTTGAGGTTTCTGGTCTCTAATAAATCTACAGCCTTTCTTTCAGTGAAGATATTAACAGGAAAATTCCCTCCTGCACTGAGCTGCCCGATTTTCTCAAGCTCATAGGTACGTTATACTGTTAATTTTCTTACTCTCTATTAAACACAGGTGTTGCTGACCTTTTTATTCAAGAGGAAGGAACAGAGACAACTGCCTGTTGGCATATTTGGCATCCAGTATGTCTATTCAGTTCTTCTGGAAAACAAGCACAAGATGAGTCTGTTTCTCAAGCTCAATGGACCATGTACATGAATAGGGAGTTGCCGCAATGCTGCACTCAAAAAAGTCCTTTTCTTTTGTTCTGGTAGAAGCACAGCCCCATTTACTTCCACAGTAGAGGAACACTCTAATTGTCACAGACAATGTCTTGTTTAACCCAAAAATTTGTTATGTCTGATTTCTCCTGCCTCCTTGTTTCCTCCTCAGCCCATTTATTTGATGTTTCGTTCAATTAAATGTATTGGCACAGTATCCCATGTTGCACCACAGGCTCCTGTCCCAAAGTCAAAAACAAGATTCAAGGCTAAACAAGGTTAAAATTAGGACAGTCCTCAAGGGCATCAGCAAAGCCCATATTTACATGCTCAATGAAACAGGCTACAATGATTCCCTTTCCATCAAAGACAGTTTCCAGTTAGGGGTTGTCATGATTTTCTTTAAAATAATTATCACATCTCAAAAGACACTTGCAGCTGTAGGCACTCTTACCCTCCCTAATTACACAGCTAATAAGGGAAGCAGAGAGAACGTCAGAGTGAAACGAAGGCCAACGGCAAATCCAAACACCTTGGATTCACCACTTAGTAAGTGAGCTGGCCAGAAACCTTCCAGATCTTGCCAAAGAGGAATGAGGCTATGGAATGAGCTTCCCACGGGCTGCTAATGTGGGAGTAAAACCGTCTGCTTTCAAAAGGACACCGTGCTTGTACCTTCCTCAAAACACGTAGTATCATCACAACAGGCTGAGGAGTTTTTGGGGAGCACTTATGCTACAATGTCCAGGAACACACTGCTGCAGGGGTGCAGAAACCAAGTTTTGGGGATGCAAGTCCAAGCTGTGCCAATGAGGGACTTTAAATTCATTCTTCGACATCACAGGGGATTAACCTGACCCCACTCTCTAAATTGGAGGGGACATGACTCATTCTCTCTCTTCAGCCACTTCACCCTGTACTGCAAAAGTGTTTCCCATTGAAAACTTCAGAGACTGGAACATTTTAGGGGGAAAAAACCTTCTGTTTTTTGACATTTAAATGAAATCAAATGAGAAACTTCATCAACAGTTCCTGTCAAGCTGTCATGTATGAGCACAAATGCAAAGCCAAAGTCAGCATTAAAACTCGTTATGTTTTGAGAGGAATCAAGTTTGTTCATTTTATAACTGGGAAGGAAAAAAATATTTTATTCCTAAAGTTTTATGGTGCTTTTTTTTGTTGTTGTTTTCATTTTTGTTTTTTTTTTCTGTCCACAGACCCTGAACTTTAATAGTTACAGATCTTTAAAAACATTTCTTGATTGCTCACAGCCACTTGCATAGGGTTTGACTGCAGAGATCACATATAGACCTCCAAGGAAGTGATGTAAACAGCACAAATACAACAAGAAGTGAGGAAAACAGTCTGAGATTACCCTTTCTGGCAAACTGACCTGCACCCTCTGGTATCCTGGATCACCACACATGAGCCATCCACAGCTTTATCTTCTGTCTAAATTTGATTTCCTCATCCTTGGAGTAATGAGCTATTCCCTGCTCTAGTACAGGTGTTGCTCCCTGAATGTTTCTCATGCTTCTGGAACCTTAATGTTTACATAGAAGAAATTAGGAGAACTGTATCCTTTCTGTCCACTAGCAAAGATGGTCACAGTGGGAGTGACAGGCTTCAAACAATCCACCAGAAACCACATCACTCTTATCCAAAGCATGAGCTGGAAGGGATGATACCAACTTACTCCTCCTGCTCTCTTTTTTTGGGGTGCTGAACAGACCTTTGGAGGAGGCACAGGATGCCCAGCTGGGAGTGATGCCTGGATTCACAGCATACAGAATCACCATAGAGATAGCACTCTATGACAGCTAAAGGCCACAATGAAATGTATAAAATATATATATGTACATAAATAAGAGAAAGTAGGGTGCAGATGAGGAAACAAGTCATGTTATGTTATCATTTTGCTCTGTATATGAACACATCCCTAAGGTTGAGGGAAGAAAAGAGAAGAGAAAGGCCTTAAGTTCCCTTCCCTTTAAGCATCGTTTCCTATGCGTACAAGTAACATGACCTCTGCAATTATATCACCAAGCTAGCTGAAGACAGAACAAGAGAAAAAATAAGAGGAAAGATTTACAGCTCTTCCAAAAGATGGAATTGAAATATGTAAAATAGGGCAGTGCTGATTGCCAAAATGCTAGAGGTTTTCTGTTCCTTCCATCGTGCTGCATTGTGAGCGGCATTTAGAAGGGGGGGTAGCGGGGAACCATTGGAATCTCAGGGTTTTTATTTCACCATGAAACTTTAGCACAAGAAATTTTAATTGTGGATCCTTGTGGACAAGACCTTGAAATCTTACCCAGCCAGAGCTTTCTGGTCCCAGAGTGTTCTTGGAACTGGTTGTGGCTCCCAGTCACTTGGTTGCTTTATCCAAGTTTGTTCTCTCCGACCTTCAGTGGGATGGGGAATGGGGTAGAGGATTAACTGTTTGTTAGCAGTCCTGGACACAAAAGCTTGCTAGGAGGCTGTTTCATAGCTAGTAGGGCAGGCAGTGTGCCTATATCTGTTTTGGAGGATATTGCTGGGGGACTGTTCTTTTTTCTTGCTTTGGAAAGTGATAGTCCTTTAAAGCAGTTGGCACCTAATCAAGAAACTTGGGAGAAGGAACATGAGTGCAGCCACTCTGAGTAATTGATTGTGGCTACTGGTTGACTGCATCAGTGTTTGCAAGAGAGTGAAATACTATATGTTGGAGGGCCTCAAAATTATCAGGGTATTTAATCATGGACTGGGCACTTCTCTGATGTATTTATGTGTATTACCATTGGAGGGTCACTTGGGTGACACGCTGAGATAATGGAAAGAAAGAGGACTTGGAACTTAAGAAAATATATCTTCTTGTTCAACTTTTAAATTTACTGAACTTCTTGGGAAATACCAGTAGCCAACTAATGCACCTCTGGATGATTAATCTGCATTTTAGAGGGCGAATATTTTGATTCAGGTCCTCAGTGGGTATAAGTTGGAGGTACCCCTGTGACATTGATACAGACCAGATGAGAATTTGGCGCAGTTGCACTGAAAGGTGGGTCAGGAATCCACATGAGAAATCTGTATGAGCTCAGATTATTTGGATACTTCTATTTCCCAAGTCTAAATATACTATAAAAACAGCCCCTCCTGCAGAATTGTCCTGTTTCCAGGTCTCCCAGAAAACCTGCCGTGGTGAAGGCTTTGAGAAGTCTGAAATCAAAAACTGATTTAGTTAAACCTTTAGCAAAATCTTGTTTGTGTTCTGTGGAGGTTTGCAAAGGGATTCTTGAAGCAATACTGACATTTCTCCATTGTTTTCATTTCCCAGGTCTCAATATAGATTATTTTTTCTTCTTCTCTAAATTTTCAGATAATTCTCCCCTTCATTTCTTTACAATAAACATAGTGATTAATTTCACTTTTTAAAATTGTTTTTGATGTAAAATCTCAATAAATCCAAACTTCGGGAAGGTAAATACCTTGAAAAGTACTTGCAGAACATTTTTAACAACAATACTAATAAGGTTACAACATTTGTATTAACATAACTTTTTCCTACAATCCCTTAAACACCTTCCTTCTGCCAGTAGCTACTCTTATTTGCTGTGAGATCTACCTGACAACCAGGACAAGAATCCTCCATTCAAGCTGCCACCAAGGAGGAAGACAAAAAGCAGATGGCACATTTCATAATCTTGCTAATCCCCACGCACATATCAGACATAGGCTGGCATTCATCTGCCCTATTTTTATATATCAAGAAATTAGACATCTGAATCTGAACTAGTCAACCTCAGTCAATGTAATAATCAGAACAGAGAAACTCCAGCCTAAAACAGGTTTCAAATTTTGTGACTCACCCTCCAAGGCTGCACATTTCTCTCCACTGCTTGTGCAGGTCTAGTGTGGATAATCCAGGCTGAAACATAGGAAAAAGAAAGGGTAGGACCAAACACAAGATGTTTGTCATCTTCTGTTTCTCCATTCCAGATAAAAGCAAAGAATCCAACTTCACTTTTTTCCTTATAATAGAGCAGAAGGGAACCAACGTAACAGTTAAATTACACTCCATATACAAAAGCAGCATGTATTCCTGCATAATATTTACATAATCCTCTCCCCAGTGAAGAATTTCACCTTGAGTGGGTCAAATCTTTCAGATACATTAAAAACCACTATTGTAAAATTTATTGTTCAGATGCTTCTGTCTGCAACAAGCATCTTCCTTGCTGACTCAGAAGTCCTCCCATGGCCTGTCTGATGTCTGGAGGGTACAAATCCCTTGGAGGACTTGGTCCAAGGGATGTGCTCATGCTTTGACCAATATCTGTGAAGTTTAGCAGAAGAGTCTGCTGCCTTCAAGAGAGTGAGCAGAGGATGTGATCCTGATATACCAATCTGAAGCCTTTGGATCTGTCACAGGAAAAGCAAGAGAGCTGGTTTCAGCTCCCACACCAACAAGGAAAATTAAAAAGCGCAGTCCAAGCACAAGCCTTGGTTAAAAAGAAGGTAAAAAAACCATTTCTCTGTCTTTTCAGTTCAGGTTATAGCTGTGCAAGGAAAAGAAGGAAAAGTTTACCTGGAGCAGGAAAAATGAAGTTGAAGCTATGGCCTAATGCTTAGAGAAAATCTGCAACAAGGATTTGCCTTCCTTTGGCCTCCATGATAAACAGTTCATCAGTGTCAGCTTGTCATGCTTGTCATACTGACCACTGATGAAAATCAACTGCTTAAAGACAGAAAAGTTCCAATATATATCAAGCAAAGCTGATGTATCTTCTTCCAGCCGTGTTTTCTATCTGCTTATAAGATGCTGAATCATTCGTTTTTCATGGAAAGTAGCTTTCTCTTCTTTTTTGAAACTTGCAGTCTCTGTTGAAAAATTAAAAAAAAAAGGGGGGAAAATCATGGAAAATGTAGCTGCACTAGTAGGCACTGCTGTGCCAGATTCTCACTTGGCCTGAATCAGTATACCACTGTTGACCTCAATAACAATTTAACTTGAGGGCAAGCAAAGCAGAACTTGGTGTTCAGTCATGGAGTGACTGTGGCTAATCTGCTGAATAAATCAGATGAGACCAACCAGATCGCAGAACCATAGGGGTTGGAAGAGACCATGCCAATGCTTTACTGTCAATTGCAGGCACCACAATTTATGTGGAAGCTTGCATTATTGTTGTTGTTGTTATTTTTGAAGGCTTTGGCTTTTTTCCATGGGCCTTTGCCAGCTTGCTCAATACTGTCGCTGGCATCTGACTGAAGATATTAAGTTTTTCCCAATGTGAGCATGAGTTAGAGATTTAGCTTGTTTCAGAAAAAAACAAACAAACAAGCAAAAACCAGAAGCCCACTCCTTTTAAGACACCTGGTTTTCAGCAGAGACATCTTAGCATTCATCTTATGCATAGGGTTAGTCCTGTCAGCATCCCATATTTATCCCATATTTATGGATCGAATATGTGTCTCTGACTGTGAGCACAATGCTACTGAAAACACAAATGAAGTTTTGGCCGTTTTGCCTTCTCTCAGTACTCAGTGGCTGTCTGTGATGGTATCTGTGAACCCTCCAGATTTTCATTAATCAAATCTAACAGAAAGTTCGCCCATATCCATCTGTGATTTTCCACACCCCAATGTCATTTCCCATAGAGAAGGGAAATGATATCCATACGTATAGCTGAGCACCCTCAAGGCACCTTAGCAATGTTGCTCTGTGATATAGGCAACAAAAACCAACTCCACTCCTTAACCCTACCCAGCCTTGCCATGGTTCCCACACCAGGACTCCGGGCTCTGTAGGAGAGCAGTGGGGTACAGACTGCTCGGGAAAGTGCTAGTAAGCATTACACTTCAAACCTGAGATTTTCTGCTCTTTGCTTCATAATGAAATTTTTAATTTTCTATTGTTTGTTAGGGGTGGAATTTGGGTAGGGGGACAGGCAAAGAGGCAGGGGAATTGCTTTCTCTGTTGTGACTGCTTTTTGTGTTTCTATGTTGTTATTACAGCTCTGAAAGACAAAGGAAGAAGAGATAAGAAACAAGCAGTGAGAAGGAAAGAAAGGGGAAGAAGATAAATATTCCTGTACTGATGCTGATTAACTGATATGCAGAGGAAAGAGAGAAAGAGAGAGGAGCACATTAGCAAACCTCTATTTAAATCCTAACTTGCAAGTGAAAATGTGTTGGCTCCTTCTAAATCCCTGCGGAGATTTTGAGACATTGAAGCCAGCAGACACCCTATGATCATCTAACCTGACCTTTCTTAACTCAGTCTAGAAACTTTACCCAGTGATTCCTGGAATGGAAGGAATTATCCCCACTATGCGAGTACATTTCTAAGATGCAGCTTAATAAACTGATTATAGGTATCATATTGCCTGTGATAGCAGAGCACTGGATGTCATGGACCGGTTCCTGTGTTCCTCTGGAGGAATGTTACCAATGACTTGTGGTTGAGCTAATGCACATTTATCCCTTCTTCCTGCAACTGCTACTAATTCTGACATTGCTGACAGAGCTGCCTCGTCCTAGCATGCATAAGGAGATTCATAGTCGTATGAATCATAGCACAGAGGGAGAACTATATTGTAAAAATTTTTCTGTTCATTCCTGAATTGATTGGGTCAAGATGGACTGATTTTTCTGCTGTCAGAGTTAAAGCTGCAGCCACAGGAGTGTAGCATTATGTGTTGCAGAGCCCTTAGACGCCACGCTGCCATACCTTGGCTAACAGAGTATTTGCAGTGCTGGCCATTCTGGGGCATTTTAAATTTTTTGACTCATGATCCAAAGATATGGGCAGTCAGACACATATCTTGAAAGGCCACCAGGCCACCAGGGTGTGTCAGAAGACATAATCTTCATCCGACACAGCAGTTTTACAGCTGGAGAAGAAGCAGTTCTCTATCTTGTATATTCCACCCTTTGATCCCTGATAACCAAGACAATTCTGTAACATTATAGCAGCTCCACTTTCCATGAAGATGTCTTCTGCTGCTGCTCTGAAATTTCGTCTAGAGGGGAAAAGGAAATTTTGACCACTTTTCCAGGACTTTTCACCAGAACAACAGCTTCAGAACGTCCAGACCCAGGGTAAATAATCTCCAGTTCTGCTACATGGAAAAGGGAAGGTTAATGCAGCCTGGATGTGGTGGCTTCATGGTACATACGTTGTACAGACAACTTGCATGTGCACAGAACCTGACCCATCATGGATGGGTTGAACTGGAATTAGAAGGACAGGCTCTGCTTCTTTCACCCAGAGGTAAAATTTTCACCCCTTGACTTCCACATTTTCTTTTTATTCCCTTGTTGAAAGCTGAAAGATAGCACAGACAATCCCATGAAGTTAGAAAATGTAGCTGGTAATACCTGAGCAAGGAAAGTAAGAAACAAATCTGGCTTGGGAATGCCTGAAATTGCTGTTCCAGCTGTTGGAATTAGGGCACTTATTGGCTGGGAAACATCACAAGTCTCATAGTGTTAGCAGCAATGGGCCACCATGGGAAAGCAAAAACTACTATTCAGGCATTGAGAATCTAGTGATCCAAACAAAACTCACAGATCTGCAAAAGCTTGGAATACCATGAAAATACAGTTATCTGGAAATGGTCAAAGAATCTTCCGTGATGGTTACTGGCACTGATTGAAGAACCTAGGAAGACAGGTCTCTCCTTCACAGGATGCAGGAAGCATTGTCGCTGTGGACTTTCCCAAGGTATTTTGATTCTGCATTTCCCTTCACAGTCTATAACAAAGCCACATCCTGAAAACAATGGACTTGGAGCAGGAGGCTGGAATCTGACACTGGAACTCCTGAACTTGACGCTAAAAATGTTCGTATCCCACCCCTGTGCTAATAGAAACTCAGTGCAACTGCTACTAGAGAGCATTCAGATATTTGAGAACAGGAAAAGCATGGAGGTTGGGGCTGGAACAGATGCTGCCTAGGAGTGAGGAACCTGTAATCAAGTCCTCCACGGGGGTACAGACACTCAGCAGGATAAGAATAGTTTCAACACAGTATAAATTTTGCCTTTGAATGGGATATTAAGTTCTGCAAAACACAATGTCTGTCCTTGAGGGAAGGAGAAATGGGCTTTGGTGGATTCAGTGGGGTTTCTTTGGATTTCAGAGCTGAGGGCTTGAGCTGGATGTTTCTGAACACACCAGCAAGATGCAGCAACTCATAGCAGCTCTATAGGAGGAACAAGACCTCGCCATAACCTGAAGGTCATTCCCTGACGACACAAATCACGTTTACTGTGGGTTGGTTGCCATACACAAGCCTTACCTTAGCAATGCAGCAGACACATCTGGAAGGCTTATAATTACATTTGGTTCTTAAGGGTGCACTGTAAGCCCTCTCCGAGGGCTCACTTTACGCCTTGCAAAATGTGGCTGTTGCAATTGGGTGGTCTCTGACCACAGGTGCACTTCTAATTAAAATGTAATGTGAAAAATTAGGGGAAAGAACTGTAACAAGGAGCAAGGGGCTTGCTAAAGAGTCGTTTTTATGGCAGCCTTACAGAATTAAGTCAGGTAAGAGTTTGGAGCAGGTGGTGTTCATAGAAATGGAGTTATTTGGGCTCCTTGCTAAAGCATAAGATGCTCATTCATGAGATAATTCTTTTTGTGATTTCGTTGATTACTCCTCACCCAGCTGCTTTCTTTTGTCCTATTTCAAAACACAGGACAGAAGAGAATTGATAACAGGAAAGGTTAACTTAAAATTTTGTCATAGAGCTCACTTTGAATTTACCTGCTTAATTAAATGTGTTTCCTGATTACTCTGTTTGGTATGCTCAAGGAGCTTCTTCAGCATGGGACCTCTCCAAATCTCATTGCATGACACAGGACATCTCTATCAACATTATACAAAAAAGGACTTGACATATACCTTGTTATTCCTTGCACACCTCACTGCAGGAATATGATTTAGTTGCCATTACAGAAGCGTTTAATGTTATTCTGGCTACACCATGCTATCCCAACCAACATCCAATTGTCACTCCAGAACCTGCAGATCTCACAGTAATCCTATGCCATGTCTGAGACACTTCAGGGAATCTCAGTAGATATGAAATACCTGTACATGAGCAGCTGAATTGAGACACATCTTCACATATTTTTTTTTCTATTTTAGTTAAGATGTAACATTTATCACCATTAACCACCAATATTTTGTCATCAGCATGTCCTAGAAACCTGAACAGTGTTGGCAAAAGCAATGACTTGTTTTGCTACAATACCTTGATTACTTGCAACTGAGTGTCAGACACTCACTTTTCTATTCACCAGATTATCTCTACTGTTTGAACAGAGATATGCTACTACCCCACTGTTTCTAGTGGAAGTCACTTTGGACATGAATAATGTAATCACTTACGTTTTAGCTAGTTACTCCTGGCCTTCTTCTTAATCCTTGGAAAGAAACAAGCATCTCCAGAAAGAAGGGAACACCCTTTAGAGATGTGCCTTCCATCCCATAGATTGTCAAATGAACCCATAGCCCAGCTGAAACGAATCATTAAGTCAGATGAGATGAATCTCCCATTTAGGATCCAAGTCCCAAAAGAAATTGAGGATGTGTTTAATTTTAAATGTTATCCACATATTAAGATGAATATTTGAGGACATATCGGCTTTTGACCATTTTGTAACTTAAGCAAAAGTGTTTTTCATCACTCTCCCATGATAACTTAAGTCTTCCAAAATAGGAAAAGTCCTGGATTCATATTTTTTCCCCAAGTTACTGGCCAATGGAGGGTAATTTTTTCTCACTGTTTTCCTTTCTTACCACTTACAAGACTCTTGTCGGGATTGGCAGCTGCCAGGCTCACCTCTACTTAGTGCCATGCCTGTCCCAGGAAAGCTGCCTCTCTCTAGTTCTGATTATATATATATATATATATAGTGTGAAAAAGATTATCTGAGAATATCCTAAGAGCTTGTTGCACAGAAAAACATTAAACTGAGAACTGATAATGTGCATCACATTTTGTTTCAGTTGTATTTCTCCTTTGAGTGTTCTTCATATTCTGTGGTTAAAAGAAGGTTTTCTAGAGAAAGAAGATAATCATTTGGGTTGCTGTTCTGGGAAAATAAATTCCCTCTGTACTGGGATTCTGTATCTGTAAGAAAAAAATGAAGAAAAGAAAAAAAACGTTTTGAATTTAATAACAGAGTAAGAAAAAGTATTTCAAACATAGATGAAAGTTAATATTTTTGTGCAGTTTTTGTGAAATGCAGTTATATATGTGCAAATGGAATCCAGCATGCTGCTGTTTAGTATTTAAAGGCATTATATGTCCAGCAAGGAATACATGTGCAGACTCAGAGCAGTATCCACATGTTCTGTGTACATCTGAGGTGGAGTCCATCACAGATAATATTCAGTAGAAATTCCTAGGGAGCAATTCTCAACTGGAGGAAACCAGAAGTTCTGCCACCTGCCCAAAGCCCAGCCCTACCAGATCATGTAATATCAGCAGCTAAACCTATTACAGATTTACAACAGGAGGTAGCATTTGCTCAAATAATTGCAAAGTTTTATCTTTCCCTCAAAAGAGGTTCATCCTTTCAGCTAAAAGTAATCCCTCTCAGTGCTACTTGTGGGATGCAGCTATTACTTATACATGGATATCAGCTGAGCAAAGACTCTGGATCCTGTCCTGAGCTTCAGGTCACTCTTGGGAGGAAAATGTGGAGAGAGCTTTATCTGGGAAAGGTGAGAGGGAAGAGCAGCAACTTCAGCATCTCCCTAGCTGATGTGCTGTTCAGAGTTTGAGATGTTGGAGGGTCTGTCAGCCTAGAGAAGATGGATTTGTGAGTTCTTGTAAGTGAAGATGCACAATAAATGCGATTTATCCCTGGATCCACCATTTGCATGGGGTTGACCCTCCAGGACTACCAGTCTCACTGCACAGTGCATCAATGCACCCACATCCCACTGTAGATAACGCATTCAGGTGTCAGGGAGTTGTGGTCCATCAATCACTCTTTTGGCCACCACCTCTCTTCCCCTTCCCTCAGGGGGAATGTTCCGGGCTTTATTCTTTCCAGTCATCATTTATTTATTTTAAAAGAACAAGCTGTCTTTGTTTGGGGCTCCTACGAGTTGCACTAGATGGGAGGGGTGGGGGATTCTCTCCCAGGGTCTCTGAGGCAAACCCCAGAGCTGATTTTTGAGTACACCACGTACCATGGTGTCACAAAGATACCACAAACAGAGGAAAGTCATGCAGCCGTGTGTTATGGGAGCTGGCCCCAGATTCATGCCAAGATTCTGGATTTCCTGGCGCTCTAAAGATCTTTGGACCATGGGGATTATACATTGCACAAGGTATCAGATGCCAAACACTGACTTTAAAAAGAGCACATGGGAAACAAATCAAAATGACCTCTCAAAAAAAAAAAAAAAAGGATCCTATAGATAGGTTTTAAACAATAACAGAGCAGGAAACTTTGCCTTCTTAGACACTTACCCAGCTTATTTGCCTGCTGGCATTCCTCAAGTGCGCTTGAACACACACTGGGCCACCTAGGCCTGGAATTCTCTCCGATTTCACAAACCAAGCAAGGTCAGCCCAGGGCAGAGGTTGGATGGGATTCCTCTTAGCGAAACCCCCACTGTCCATCAAAAAAATGGTGCTATTCCTTCAATTGGCAATGAACTTCTTTTTCCGTCAAAGATTACTGTGGTGCTGGGAACAGCTGGAGATGTTCCTCTGAGCACTGGGTTGGGCCCATGGCTTTCTGACTGCCTGTCAGTTACAGACTCTGGACATTTTGGACAACACCGGAAGCATTCAAAACAAATGGCCTGGCCAAAGTTATTTTTAAGTTACCTACCTCCACTCTACAATGCCCTTGATATGCTACGTGCTATACCCAGTACCCATCCCACTGTTCCCTCTGCCAGAGAGGAGACAGCACCAAGAGTGTTCCATGGCAAGCAAAAGCCTTGCATGCTTTCAGCACATGAGTAAAGCTGCCAAATTCCACAGCAGGGCTTAAGCAGAGCATTTGTGGAAACATCCATACAGGCATTTCAGGACTAAAATTGTATTCCGTTGGCTCCAAGTCACCTAAATACGTAGGTTGCTCTGAAAGTAATGCCTCCTAATTATTTCCATGGAAACTACAATGGATATGAAGAGCACAATAACTCTAGTTGATAGAACAAATTCTCAGCTGCTAAACACTACTTTTCAACACAGTCACCATCATCAGCTCTGCATTTTTACCAGCCATGAACATGCTGCGTTCATAGCAATCTGCATCAGTGAAAGTGAGCACTGTCACTGTCACCACTGCTGAAACGCACCACCACCACCTCGCTGTGCTCACATCCACTGTTTGGTCTCCATAAACATACAGCAAGCATCGATGAATGTCAGTGAGTGTCATTTTTTCTGCAGGGAGGAATTGAATTCCACAGTTGTGCTTCATCCGCACTTCCACATCAGACGCCGTGGTGTCAGAGTGTCCCTCTGCTGTCACCTGTCACACAGCAATGACATGGGGTGGAATATGGGTGGGAAGGTTCAACAACTACAGCCATACCACCAACATCCACCTCTGACATCGTTGGCCAACCCAACAAAATGGGAGGCACTACTTTCAGAGCAGCCTACATATATGTCGACACTATAGAAATCTCCTTGATCTTGCAGCCCTCAGCTCTCAACGGGAAAAGGTCTTCTTAGGACATGGTCTGGATAATCTAGTAGCTAGATTCACTTTAGGGTGAGTAAAATCTGGGAAAGTGTTTGAATGAGTTCAGCAAATTCATGTCAGATTGGTTTTGGGAGTCAGTAAACTGTAACACTTTCTGCCCCCTGTTGGGAGCCCTGAAGCCAGTTTTATCTTCTTTTCAGCAGTGGCATCAGGCTTTGGATTGATTAATGTTTTTAATCAGCACAGTGTACAAAGGAGTCAGTCTCATTCACCGCTGTCCCAAGCCATTCTTTCTCTCCAAAGCCAACAGAAGGACTCTACATCCCAAAAACTAAATCTGCTCAGAACATGAAAAATAATTAACTACTAGTTTTAGTTTTGAGCAAGGAAAACTCATACTTGGTGAAATTAGAAATAAAAATGGTTGTAAACAAGTCTCTCCACCTGCCCTTTCTGGCTCCACTTGCTCAACGAGTTCCTACACATGGGATTGCTTTCAGCCCAGTAACTCCCAGAGGAATCCTGAATGGCAATCATGTCTACACTGTCCCCTTTGACACTCTCAGGAATTTGTATTTGTCAGGCTTCCTCACAGCTTTCCTCAGCCAGCTCTCAGCTCTTTCTGCAGTCTCCCTGCTGTCCCTGTCTGTATCTCACCCTCGCCCTGCCCTTCATAAATGCCTTTATCCTAGAGGGGCCTTGCTGCTGTCAGAAGGATTCTAATTTCCATTTCCTCCATTTGGCCCAACGGGTAGCACCTGATGCAAGACAAACAAGCAGTCCTGTCTCCTGCTGCTCAGCTGTAGTTTTATAAAGAGTGTAACTTATAGCGTGTCTGCAGTTCAATTTCTCCTTTTTTTCACTTCTTTATTTTTTAAAAAAGATAATTTAAGTTAATTCTTCAGCAAGCCTATTTTCTTAAATGTACTTAGGCTGTCGTATGCAATTAACAGTATAAGGAAGAGACAAGAATCTGGACTTGATAGGAGATATGGCTGCAGGCATCTTGACATGGTTCAGCCCATCCTCTAGTTGATCTGCATTCCAGGCTAGAAATCTGTGGTTTTGCTCAAGTCAGAATCTACACTAATTTCAAGCAGAACATAGAGAGTTGAAAATGAAAGCTGAAAACAAGATCCAAAATCATTTTTGAGGGGGGTGGTATACTTAGCCAGGCACTCTTTAATACTTCATGTCTGATATCTTGTTGTTATGCCTTCCCTGAAAGAATAGCACGAGTTTCATTGAAGCATCACTACCAGGAACAATCAAGTTTATGAGGTCAGCTCAAGCCATCCCATTACGAGCATGGCTCGCACTGAACTACTTCACTGTGCCAAACAGACATATAATCAAGGTCCAGGTTCTGCTCATGGACACAATCAGGAACCTCATGAAATTGGTACACAGAAACTTAAGAAGGCAGACTGCAAATCATAGAATCATTAAGGATGGAAAAGATCTCTAAGATCATCCAGTCCAACCCTTTGGCTGCAGTTGGATTAGAATGAGAAAAACTATGATGATATCTGCAAATATTTGAATTCTTACAGCAGCAGCAAGAGAGACTGCTGAAGCAGTGATGTATTTTATGCAAGACCCTGCATCCTTGTTAGAGACTGTAGGGAAGGGCAGGGATTTGGGACAGGGAGGGGATGTGGGAAGCCAGATGAAAAGTTTTATTAGGTGATTATTAAACTTTTTGGCAGTGCCAAGCACAGCGCAAGGCTGCCAGATTGTCTCGTTGCAAAACCAAAATTAAAATAATGAGAGGGGCTGTAATCATGGGGTGTCTAATGGCTGGTTTTCTATCCGTGCTGGCTGACAAGCTTTACCACCTTCATCAGTGGTGGCAGAGGAGCTTCCTCCAAGGGCACTACTCTACCAGCTCACTGCAGTGACCTTCATAGATACATGCTTCTAATTTGATAATGAAAAGTGTGATGATAACCCAAACTATCTAGCAGTCAAGGCTACCAAAGACTGGATCCTCTTCTAATGAATGTAGAGAAGATGGGACTATCTTTCAATCACACACTTAGGGAACCTGATTCTTTTCTTGTGACTTCTTTATCCCATAAACCTATCTAGGGGTTTTGAAGGTAAGTGGTCTGAATTATTATATGTCACGTAATGAAATACCATCTGGGACATCCTCACCCACCTTGACAGATGATAACGCATTCTTCATGCATGGCATATGGAGGTCTGCCATGGAAAATAAGGCTTTCTCGTGTGGGGTGGAAGAGGACACTTCCCTTGTCCCCTAGCTTTCGTCCCCAGGAGAGGTTGTCAGGGTGTTGTCAGGAGCATCAGTTATAACCATGAGTTCACAACGTCTGCATCTTGATCTAATGGTGACAGCAAACAGCATGTGGATGTCGAGCAAAAGATTCAGATCTTGAATCAGCAAAATGTTTTGTCATGGATTTTGAATCTGACTGTGGTTACTGAGCCACAAGCATTTGCTTGGCAGTGGCTTGTCAAAACCAGGCCTGAGACAGGAAAACGTGCTGTGATTTAGCAGCAACTCACTCCAGCACAGAGATTCTGACACACAGACTAGATGGTCCCACACCATCCACTTGGGCATGTTGTATGGATCTGGTTAAGACATTCTTCAACAAGAATGGATCTCATCTTTCCAAAGTTCTGGCACAAAGTTTCCTTTCTCTGATACCATCAACCTTATTATTCTGCATGTTGCAAACAGTCCGTTTTTAAGTAACCCAGTCAGTATTGATCTGCATACATCCCACTCTTCCATTTTAGCTGAACCTTTTCTCTCTTGCAGGAAGCTTTATTGACGCTTAGCTTTCATTTGCCTCCACCTCCATGTCTTCCCATTGCTGTGCTTTGAGCCGAGAAGGTTGCCGTCATCGTCCGGGCTGGCGCAGAGGAGGCAATACTGGACTTCCATGACCTATGATGTTGTCCACCCATCTGAACACAAGTGCTCTGTGGGATGTGTTAGCTGGCTTTAGGATCTGGAAGCAGATTTCCGTGCCTAGAACTAGCGGTTCTGGTAATTCTCCAAGAGACGAAAGGGAGGAATATATAGCGCTGAGCGGAAAGGCAGTGCTGTTCTTAAAGAACAGTGTGGGGCTGACGTAATGTTCTGTGCTATGATATTCCCAGTAGGAACATATGACTTTGGGTCACAGGTTTGAGGGTAGCCATCTTGTTAACGTAATGGCAGCTCGGAGAAATCCAGCCTCCGTTTTTCCACTGCGTGTGCATATATGCACATCCGTGCGGTTTCGGCTGCAAGCACGGAATCAATAGAGCTGGTGCTGCCTTTTATAAATCCATGCTCTGTCTTGGTCCCTTCCCAGTAAACTATTGGCTCGCCATTAGCAGATCTGGTAAGCTTCTCCTGCACAATTAATAGCTGGACGACTGAGTGGGGTGGATGGAGAAAGAGACCTCAGGGCGTCAGCACTTGCAAATCCCACAGCAAGTTCCTATCTACTCCCACTCCTGCAGGAACACCATGGCAACCAGCTCAAACTGTGCAAATTGGCTGCAAAGTACTTTTCTGCAGTCGGTAACACAATACTTTTCCTTTCTCCAGACATCCAATATACACTTGTACCCCTCAAACGCCCTTTACCAGCTCCCAACGTGATAAGCAACAAATTTGGCTAAAACTTCCTTGCTTAGAAGCTAAAGTTGTTGGTCTTGGAGGAGATGTTAAATGTGGCTCTACCCTAACAGACCGTTCATGCAAAACATCACTACCTCGCCTCTTGGACGTTAACATCTAAGTGATGTAAGGTCAGCTGTTGAGCTTGCAAGGCCTGTTGACCTGCCTACCATGCCCAAGAAACTTTTTCTGCATTGAAGGCAATTCCTGTGTTGATCTTTAGAGCAAGAAAAGATCGAGGTAGGCAGGTGATTTGGACTTTACCCTACAAGCCCTTTATCTGAAGAACCAAAATGCTGCAGACCCATTTCCATTGCAGTTCAAATCTCCTTTCTCACCATTGGCTAAAAAGAAAGTGCCAAATATGCTGTGACTCAGTAAAACACATCAGGACTTGCTAATTTCCTTTCCAGTGCTCCTATTTCATATTCTTCATGCAAATGCTGGGTTTCTCTCTATTTCAGAACACAAGGTGTTTGGTCTCAAACTAATATTTGCACTCCAGTGTAGATTCAGAACATATTAATGCTCAATCCATCTGTTTTCTCCACCAGGAAGCCATTGTGGGCTCGGTGGCTGGCATGCCCTCATTCAAGCATATTCTTTCCAATATTTCGCAATCCCTCAGCTTGTATTGTAGCTTGTAGTACAGAAATACAGAGAGGTGCTGTGCAAAATGAGGCCCTATAAGAAAAAAAAAAGAAAGGAGCAATACAGTCTCAAAGGTGAGAAGTTTCCAAAGACAGTGCAAGCAGGTAGACTGGGGAAAAGGGAGGTGAATAAATGAGACACGGTGGGGAGAACTGATTTGTTTAAGGACACAGTAGCCTCTGTTGCTTCTTCTTGCTCCTGATGATCTGATATTGCCAGTGTTTTTTTGGAACTAATGCAACAAAAGCCAAGGTCAGAGCAAATACTAAGGGCATGGCGCAGAGAGGTTTGGAATTTGAATGGGAAAGGAATGATGCTGATGAATATATGATGCTGAAAGGCTTTGATTTAGGGTGATGGAAGGAAGGAGAGATGGACAATTCCAGTTGTAGTAGAGAATAAGGTATAAAGCCAAAGAGAACAGCAAGGACACAGGAAAGAAAAGGGATAAACAGAAGTAGTAGGACTGGTCAGCAGCATAGGTAGAGAAGTTATCACCTTTGAACAACAACAGGGTGCCTCCAGATGAAATAAAACAAAATCATAAATGATAAAAGTTGTGTCAGCTGCAAAAAGTTGGCAGGAACCAATGCCTGCATGGAGTGGTGCTAGGCTGCACCAGAAAAGCTGCTTATCATGCTGCTTATCACTTACTCGGCCCTCAGATTTGAGTCCCTCTCTCCTTTCTCTCAGCTGCAAGGGTGTCATTTTCAAGATATTTTTTCCCCTAGGCTCGTTGATCCTCAATTTTGAATGTAGAGTTGGTGCACCTAGCCCAGATGAGGAAGGTCCTGCCATGAATAGACTCGCTTAGCTCTTCACTGCCAAAGTCTTGAAAGGATCAAGAGAAATAGGACAAGGAAAGTCAAGTGGTTGGAGTGCAAAGTCCCTGAACTGGGGCTCCTGGTATGATACTGGAAGGTTTATACCAAGCAGAATGATTTTCTCTGTGTCCTGCTCCTTGGCTCAGATGTAAGGGATGCAAGCATTTCTATTTGCTTGGACAGCAAGCTTTGATTGCAGCTGAGTTCCTCAATGCTCTCACGGATGTAACTTTTGCCTTTCCAAGATGCAACATTTGCTTGATTGTGCTCGGAGAGAGCAACCATTTTCTGCTCGGGACAGCCACCCAGCAGAGGAATCTCGAACACTGCTCTCCTCCTTGTGCTTTCGCTCATTCTTGTTCATTCCTCTCAGATAAAGTAACGTTTACTTAAGACTGGAAAATCTTACTTTATGAACCTTTTACTTCATGGCTTGGGCTCGGCTCAGCTGAAAAATTAGAGGCCATATCCTCACGTAGTACAAAACGGGAATGGGGCCAGTTTCCACCAGAGGAGAATCCAGCCTCTCCTGGCAAGAACAATGCTGCCCGGATAGACCAGTGAGGGTTAACGGGCTGTCATGCTTCACTTTTAACATCATCTCCAACAAAAGGAAAACACAGGAGACACAGAAAGAGAGCAAGAGATTTTCTGAGGGAGCATAAATAGAATTGCAGTCACAGGCCGATATTTTCCATGGTTTGCAGCAGAGTCATTCACAAGCCTCAGACATCAATAAATGAACCTTTAACTTGCCTCCTAGCTCTGTTATCCGCTCCACACAGTGCTTTAATTACTTGGTGCCTAAGAAGCATTTTGGACATTGAAGTCTGTCACCCCTTAAGCTGTCTGCCCGACTCTTCATTTCATGAACAAGATATACACAACCTCACTCAGCCAATGGCAGGCTGGTCACACAAGTATTATGTTTTTCCTCTCGCTGTCTACTGTTTCACCACTGTAGGAATTACACAGCCAAGAGCACAGTAGGAATAATGGCTCTATTCATTTCCCCCTGGGACTAATTCTTACAGATGGCAAGCACTGCGATGGGGCAAATTAGCTTCTTATTTCATTTGGAGGCTTAAAGTCATAAGCTCATTTTGTTGTTGTTTATGGAGTAGCAGGATGGTGCTACCCTGTACATTGCTACTAGGAAGAAAGGAGGCAAATCCTGTACCAGTTGTGGTAAGGGGATAGGAAGGGGGATGCTAGGAGGACCCTGTCACTGCTGAGTCCATCGTGAGCTCAAATCTGAAGCCAGGGGAAAGCTCCTGGCTGCCTGGGCTCCCGGTCAGGTGCTGTTATGAACAGGGGGCTTAGCAGTGCTGCAATTTGGGATCACGGCTGTGGCACTTTGGGAAATCAGCACTGGGGCTTTTGTGAGTGCTTCTGGAGAGAAATGGTAGAACAAAAAAAAGAAAGCATGATTTCAACAAACAGGCTTGACTGCTGTTAAATTACTTGGAAAAGTGGTGACCACTTGATGAAAAATCTGGAGATCCTTGTTTACCTGAAAAGAACGGCAAACAGACATACACATGAATGTTTTCTTTCAAAGTCATTTTCCTCTTGAGACACATAAGAGAGTGACAGTTTCAAACTCAACAGAAGATCCTTGCAAAGGGAAGGACATCTTTTTCCCTTCGGTAATCACTGTGTGGTTGTGATTACCCACTCAACTATTGCCAGGTGCACCCCTGTACCTTTACCAGATGACATTTCCAGACAAGGCTGAGCCTTCATGTACATTGCCATTTGTCTAATTTTCCAAGCAGAAAATAGAGGGACATATCCTCAATTTGAGTGAATCAGGATCTCTGGAGATTTTGGTTTATACCGGTCACTAATCTGTCCCATAATGTAACTTTTTTATGGGATCTTTCATGGTCAAAGTCTCTTCTCATGACTGTACCATCAGCGGTAATAGAGCACATTGGATGGGGTTCTATTTGCTTTCAAAACCTCTGTATTTGTGTCTTGGGCAGAAATTGCCAGTAATAGGAGTAACCATAGTCCATCAGAGTTGTTATTAAAAGATGTTTTCGTGTATCTACTAACCAATATAAACAGGTGAGTTTCTACTGTGTCTCAGGAGACCATGAGGGATGTTTAAACTCACCTTGAGGGCCTTAAGGAGCCTTAGTTCAGTCTTGTATTATACAGGTTACAAGTAGTGACTTGGAGCTGATACCAAATGCATGACAGATTTGTGCCTCAGCTTCTCTGTCCTTTTTAGTCTTTTTCAGCACTGTAAGGAGCTCAATGAATTTTCACTATTTCAGCTAAAGTTGCACTTCAGCAGTTGCTGAAGCTGGAATACATATGACTATTTTAATTCCTTTCCATATAGAGGCCTATCTGCAACCTTATTCTGATGTCTTGATTTCTTATCTATCTTATTTCTCATCTTTCCTAATAGTCACCTCTGCTCTAACTTATTCTGAATTAGTTTTCCCTTTGTCTGTTGCTGCTTAATTATCTTCCTTTTTTTTTTTTTTTCCCCACTCCAGAAGTAGTATTGAGAACAAAAGCTTGCCTCCCTTAACTTTCAGTACTTACATCTCCATCTGAATTGGCCTCTTTCAACTGTTTTTACAGTTTTGGAGAGAATAAGATACTGTCAGGCCATGAGTCATATGATCTGTTTTTAAGGATGAAGTACACTCCAGGTGCTACCTACTGTATTGACTAGCTCCCTGTCCATTAGAGGAGACCTTGCTATATCTTACTCAGACATGCACATTTACATTAAAAACCATCTTCACCTCCTTACAGGCATCCTTACACACTGTTCTCAGTCCATTTCTCCCTGGCCACCGTATTCCTCATGCCCTTCCTACCATTCAGCCATGTCCTCTAGACATCTCCTACTGCAGCATCACACCAGTGAGCTCTGTGGTAATTTTTCTTCCTTGAGATACATGATACAGCACTACAGAGTCATCAGACGCTGACTCTTTTTTTTCCACAGCATGGAATGTCCCAAAAGGCACAAAATACTATTCAGAGATGATCATGTGTTAGTTTTTCAGTTCCTTCACTCTCACTGTCCTTCACTGAGCCTGAGTCATTTTTTTGCCGTTCTTCAATGTAAAAACAGAGATATGTCTTTGTGACACGATGCAGAAGAAGTCCTTCTAGGCAGAAAGCCATGTTGAGATAATCACCTTCCTTTTGGTCCCTTAAGTAGACCAGGATTTCCATATGACCCAATCTTAGACCAGGATTTCCACACGACTCAATCTTGTTTGACTCTGCTCCTTCTCCATACCCTTTGACCTTACTCTGTAGATCCTCTCTCGGTAATGTTGTCGCATTAAGTAAAACCTTTCTTCCTATCGCATGTTTTATCTGTAGAACAGAGTAGTTGCTAGTCCTTGACTCTACTGCTTCATGTGACTGAGAGTAAGAAAGGCCTTATAGCTCATAGGTTTGATATCAGCAGTATTTGCATAAGACTTTTATTACTCACAGATGGCAAAAATGCACATTCTCAGGTCATGTGGTATAATATCCACCCAACTGTTGATGAGATTTTGTTGGTCACCATAAGCAGAAAAGTGGCACATATCTTGTCCGCATCTGAGATGTTTATAGGCTTTCATAAAAATCAGAACTTTTGTTTCCTAAAGTGGTTCGTAATATTTGAAGTATAATATATAATAGTATTTGAAATATTAAAAATCTTCAAAACAAAAAGTCATGGCAGTGTGAAAACTGATAGTTCTCTTTTCTGACAAGATTAAGACAGAACACTTCCATCCTACAAAATGCTACATTTGCATATGCACAGATTCACACATATGTCTGCATATTGCAGCCTGCTAAAAGCCACATTTTTTTGCCAAAAGTTTTATTTGTGGAAAAAAGTTGTGTTTTCAACACAGAAAAAGTCTGTTCAGAAAGCTTCCAGAAGGCTTCCAGACACAACTGAGTGCGTTGGTAGAAAAGCAAACCTGATTGCTCTGTAAAGCCCCCATACCATACGGTAATGTTCTAGATGGTTTAAACTACCCAAAAACTAAAGTTGCTGTGAAGTAGCTATGGAGGATTAAAGTATTGTGTGAGGCAAGTGCCTCTCCATAGCTTTTTTATGCAGATCCATCACCAGCACCTTGGCTTTATCACCTTGTCATCCAGAGGGACCTTCACAGACTAGAAAGGTGGGCCCGTGTGAACCTAATGAGGTTCAACACAGCAAAGTGCAAGCTCTTGCACTTGGGTCAAAGTAATCTCAGATATGGATACAGACTGGGAGAGGAGATCCTTGAGAGTAGCTCAGCTGAGAAACATCTGGGGGTCCTGGTGGATGAAAAACTGAACGTGAGCCAGCAGCCTTGCAGCTCAGAAGGCCAACGGTATCCTGGGCTCCATCAGCAGAGGGGTGGCAGCAGGGACAGGGAAGTGATTGTCCCTCTCTACTCTGCCCTCGTGAGGCCCCGTCTGGAGCACTGTGTCTAGGTCTGGGGTCCCCAATACAGGAAAGACGTGGAGCTTTTGAAGAGGGTCCAGAGGAGGGCCACAAAGATGCTCAGAGGGCTGGAGCACCTCCCCTATGAGGGCAGGGTGAGGGAGCTGGGCTTGTTCAGCATGGAGAAGAGAAGGCTGCAGGGGGATCTCATTGCGGCCTTCCAGTATTTAAAAGGAGATTATAAACAGGAGGGAAATAACTTTTCAAAAGGGTAGACAGTGATAGGACAAGGAGGAATGGTTTTAAGCTGAAGGAGGGAAGGTTTAGGTTAGACATCAGGGGGAAGTTCTTTACCGAGAGAGTGGTGAGGTGCTGGAACAGCTGCCCAGAGAGGTTGTGGATGCCTCAACCCTGGAGGTGTTCAAGGCCAGATTGAATGGGGCCCTGGGCAATATGATCTGGTACCAGATCTGGAGGTTGGTTGCCCTGTCTGTAGCAGGGGGGTTGGAATCGGATGATCCTTGGGGTCCCTTCCAACCCAGACCATTCTACAATTCTATTATTTCGAGAACAGGGACCCCGCCTGTTCCGTAGGCCCATGGTTTTGTTGGCTCTACTATACAAGTTGGATGCGTTTTTGGAGCAATCCTAAGCCTAGCAGGAGTCATGCTCTAAGTCTTGAATTGCTTCTTTCCCTGCTGTGACAGGTTGGAGCCTCAGTGCACAGCAATGCCTCTCTCTCCATTGTAGGATAATCACTTCCATTTTCTTTCTAGACAGAAAAAAATAAAAAGAAGAAGAAAGAATTAAAAAATAAAAAACACACGATTGTATTGAATCACAAAACCAACATCATGCTGCGGTGGAAATTCCTTCCTCACCCTCGTGCTTCCCCCTGGCTCTCTGTCTTCAGCTGGAGCCAGTGGTTACTGGAACCACAAAGCCCTACGTCTTGGCGGGCCAAGTCTTCGCCTGGGTCCACCACCACTCATTCCCAACCCTTAAGGGGAAAGCCCAGGCTAGCAAAGCCGTGCAAATACACTGCTGAAAGCCCATGTCAGCAATGTATGCATACAGACCTCCTTGCCATGCTGGATTAATGATTCCTGTGGTAGACTTGTTGCTGCTTTTACAAGCAAAGACTCAAGGCAGGAAAGCAGAGAGGAAGGGAGGGCTGAGAGAGGAGGCATCGGAGTTTAACGACAGAATTGCTGTTGGCTTTGCCAGGGTATTTCATTATATAAGTTGAGCAGTGAGATCGTTTCCTACGCCCCTGTGACCAAAAGAATGCAGGGAGCATGCGGCTCGAACCAGCCAGCGAAACGGAGAGCGTAGCGAGTCGAGGAGCAAGCACAGGCTGTCCAGCCATCACAGTGCAGAAGTGCAGCCTTGCCAGTGAGTAAAGGAGCTGCTCCAGGGTTTTTCTAACTCCGGTCCAGCAGGCTGAACGATTCACTCCAGAGTTTACAAGGGAAAGCCTCAGTAAGCCAGCCAAAGGCAGAGCGCAGTAAGCATGCAAGGAGTTCAACTCAGGATTCCTTATTAAAGGAATAGAAATGAACAACAATAAAGCAAAACCCCAGCAGCTGAGAAGCAAAAGGTTCTATATTTCTATAGACTCTGGGCTGAAGGTCTTGTAATGCAATACTGCTGCTACTTCTATTTTCCAAATTCATTCCTCTATTACACAAACACAGACACTCTTCCTTTTCCTACCGTTGCACACTGAAGTCTTTGAATCTAAATTGGCTTTATTGCCTATACCTGCACTACCCAATGTTCCATAGTTCACCAGATTTTCAAATAGCAAATGATAACAGCAAATATTGATCAACACCTATTTTTCCTCCAAGAAAAAAGATATATTGGCACTTATTTCTGCAGCAGTGCACACACACAGATAGCATCCAACACACTTGGATCAAACTGGTTTCAAGAACCACCATAGCTGTCAACCAGCTCCTGTAAGTAATGACAAAATTTTGCACTAAACAGTGGAGAAGCTTGAAAAGCAACCTAAAAATTAAACTGTAGTCTGGGAGCGAATGCTTCCCATCTCTCCTGATAACGTTGCATGGAGCTTGCAAGATTTATGGGTCTTGAAGAACAGGCAGCTAAGCAAAGTTTGGCTGTAAAATCTAGTAGGTAGTGGCCTCCGGTCAAGGTTTTTGGTATCTAAGATAAGATATAAATAGGATATAAATACTTATAGTAGTATTCAGCAATGTACTCCCTCCTCCAAAAATCTCCTTAAAGCAGGAAATTTTTTCAGGATCTGAGAGTATTTTTCACCTATAAGCATAATTATAGCCCTGAAACAGTACTGAGTACCCTGCATCATTCCCTTTAGTGTTAGTGATTAGAGTAGTTACCTCCTGCAATTCTGGCATTCTGAAGTTCGTTCTAGGAGCTTAATTTTCCCACACCCAGTGTAGGGGGAAGCAAGGTGCACCTTGCTTATAATCATTGCTGATCGACTTCCAGATGTCTCGTCATGGGGTATTGCAACTTCTGTGCCTATTTGTGGAAATACAACCTTACAGCAACAGTACAACCAGCAAAGATAGTGGGGCAAGTCAGTGCTTTTTATTAGATTGGGGACACAGATATGGGGAAAAATACAAATACAGAAAAACAAATAAGACAAGTTCCTCAGTAAGCAGGACTAGGAATTTTGTCCTTAGGTCTGAAACCCTTCACTTGAGAAGCTGCTTGGCATCTGAAATGTTGAAAAGAAGTGTTTGGCATTGTGTCATGAGCCATTAGTTGTTCATGGGTGATGGGGCGGGAGCAAGAAAACAGGGCTCCTGTTCTTGACATGAAGTCAGGAGTAACTAAATTGAGGGATATTTGTTTAGGTAATCATACCTCCACTGTCATTCCCTTTTATTTGTAAATAAATCATTTTAAAAAAGAAATTAAAAAAAGAAAAAGAAAAAAGAATTAAAACAGCTGTTTCCAGGAGTGTAAAAAGTCATTTCTGAAGTCTGGCGAAGCTTAGATCTCAACATAAATTCTACCTCATCTCTCATATCTCAGAATCACAACAGTCCCCATACTCTTTCAGTCAAGTCTAGGTGTGCTAACTGAATAGATGGTAACCCAGTGTCATTGCCTACAGGCTTCCAAAAGTGCTAAAAATTAATTGAAGTCATATAATTTTATTTTTCCTATATATTCTTCTTATCCACAGAAGTGTTTTCCTTTGTTGGGTTATTAGGTTTTCTCCTTGTTTTTGTCGATTTGTTTGCAAATGCTGCTAAATGTTCTCATCTGGAGCATAACTGCTACTGGGAACAGATATCTCTGTGCAGAAAATGTATCTATATCTCCTGAAATATGGGATTGTTGAGTATTCACCCAGTTTAGGCATAGGAGATGATACAATCTGGTTTAGACTCCACAGTCCTGGACATTTTTGTTGAGTAAGGAACTTTTGACCTGAACGTGTATGTGAGGAGCAGTTCTTCTCTTGTCTAAATTTTATATCCCTCCTAAGCTGACATCAGGGATTAGAGGAACCCTTCAAAGAGCCCCCAGAAACCCAGTGACACACAATTTCCTGCTGCTCCATTCTCTCTCTGTTAGTAAGAGGAGCTGCACTATGCAACATCAGCTATGCACAAAAAAATAAAGACAGTTTGTGTAGACTTCTCCCATCTAAACACAGATAATCTTTTCCAGAGTTTAAATTCTATAAATTGCATCAAATTCCAGCATATTTCATCCCTCCTAGGAACACAAGCACAGACCAGAGTTCTTCAGAAACCTTTCTTATATATTGCTGCTACGGTTTCATGGAAAATCCCAGTCAACATTAAAGTCATGCTTTGTCAGCTGTCACATAAATGTTAGAGTTAAGTGCACTCCAGTATTTCTGTCCTTCAAGAAAGTCCTGGCTTTCCTACAGTGTTTTCATCCCAAACTGAAATAGGGGACATTTTGAACCTTTTCACAGAACATTAATTCTAAAACACTTGCTTGTTTTAACTGGAAACAAAATATTTTATTACTACTGAAAATGCAATATTGCATTTCAGTTCAACAAAGCTAGCTGCAATGCCAGCATTCAGATCAAGTGAGACTTAAACTTTTCTTTGTTGGTATATTCTGAAAATCTGAATCCCTCTTTCTCTCCTCTGAGACAAGTTCATGGTGCAGTGATTCACCCACTCACCTGTTCTAGTTGGTTTTCAGATAGAGAAAAGCATGTTGCTTTCTAAAGAAATGGAGCGGGTCATTGGGGATACCAATTTCAAGCTGGGGTAGAAATGCAGCTTAACATGCTGTCAAAATGATTTGAAACAGAACTCTTCATGACAGCTGATAAAATTGAAATGTTCTGCTTTGAGGTGAAAAGAAGGAGGAAGGGAAGGGAAGGTTTGGGAAGGGAAGGTTTGGGGAGGGGAG
>WBMW01004108.1:414314-504886 GCA_013396635.1 Penelope pileata | reverse complement strand
AGGGAAGGGAAGGGAAGGGAAGGGAAGGGAAGGGAAAAAAACTGACAGTATTTAAGCCCTGCCTTGAAGTACTTATAAAACTCCTGATATGAAACGACACAATGATGTGTGTAGTGCTGGTGTCAGAACCAAAAGAACAAAGCAGGGTTCCTGGGTCTGAATCTACTGCCACATGGTTTGGGCTCGATGCCTCATCTGCTGCAGCAGACTGTCAGGCACCTCTGTCATGGTTTGCAGAAATTCATTCAAATGCATCCTGATGCATGCAAGTACGCAAGAGCAACCTGTGGCCATAACAGCGTGGTTGTACCTTCAACTTCTTGGTCTGCCCTTGGTGGTAAATGACCAAAAAGATGAGCTGCACAGTAAGCAGATTTCCTCGTTTGATTTATCTTAAGCTGATAACTTATTCCACTTATGCTACAGCATGAAGGCTTAAAAAAGAGATGACCCAGCTGACCTCCAGAGACATCCACCCAACCCTGCTCCCTGTTGGCTCTCATCAAAGTCCGGCCCGTCAAGCACTTGCAGACTTTCAGCCTCTGCAATCTCAGTATCACAGGCAGCAAGAGTTTGTATACAAAGCTGTCACCACCCTCATGAGTGGGTGGATTTTCCAGCTCATCTGTAACCTGAGTGGCACTTCAGCCCTGGGATCTTTCTTCCTAGTGTCAACAGCACGCAGCGCTGCGCTATCCCGTTACACATTATCTTCGATCAAGTTGATGGGCAGGAGGGAACAGGGCCAGGAGTAATTGTGACAGGCTGGGTGTTTTTACAGGCACAATAGTTAATGGGCTGGTTAATGTAAAGGATTAGCCCCTTCATCCCCAGGACATATGAGAGGGGAGGAAGGGGGTGGTGCTACTTAGCCCCAGTAGGAAATGCCATGATCAGCTTGTAATCAGATAGAAGCAAATCAGAAAAATGCTCATTAATATCTTCTTGTTGGCACAAGGGCTGGTATTTTGGGGCCCTGATGCTCACAGAGGATACACAGCTCCTGACATGAACACCAGAACCTTAATGTGAACCATGCTTCAGGGAAGGGATGAGATGGCTGAACAGATGGTTTCTGCCTTCAGAGGATGGACGGGTGAAGCAGAGGGGAATCTTTCAGCTGTGCTGCAAGGAAATCAGGGCTCCTCTCCCAGAAACTCCTCTGGGCAGGCACTGCAGAGCATTATGTCTCTGTTGGGGTATCCCATAAGCAGTTGCTCAGAGGTATTGCTGCATTCTGGAGCTGTCTGTGCATATGGTGGACGTTTGCCACATTGCCTAAGACAGCAAAGCCTTCAGAGCTGGCCCTTGGGCTCCCATCTCTCCCTGCTGCATCCACCTTACATTACAGCAGCATTAACCAGAGGAGTCCATCATGTGCTGTTGTATCACCACTAAGTGCCCGAGCTTATAGGATTTATGACCGTATGCTCACATGGTTTATGCATCGAGAAGTTTAGAAACTCGTCTTCCAAATTTTTCAGGCAGGCTCAAACCTCCAACCCGCTGGCTGGATCAGCTTACAGCATGAAGACTGTCCTACTGAGATACTCTCCAGAAAAGCTGCTAAGCACCAGCAGAAAAGGGACCGCAGTCAGCAGGAATCTGGGAAGAGTTAGAGCTGGCTTGGTAACATCCCAGTGAGGAAGGTAAATCACAAGGAATTAGAAAGCTGGAGCAACAGGCAAGACTTTTCCCTTGAGTCATTAACCCAGGGAGACATAAATTTGTCTGTGGCCAAATAGTTTTTGAGCCTGCTTTAGCAGACTCACTTGGGTTTTGCATCAGGCTACTAGAATTTTAACCATGTCCACACACCAAATTTCTACCACCTGCATAATAACGAGATGTTTAGCATCTTCCTTACCACCATAACTTTCAGTGTGTCACATGGTCCCAACTCCTGCAAAAAAATTTTAGTTTGTGTTGATGAAACCTCATTGTACAATTCACCTCCTTACTTCCCTCCTCCCCAAAACATCATCCTAGTTTCTGCATCAAAAGGTATAGGAAACAAAAATATGATTTCTATTTACCAGCTCTTCTTTTCCTTAATTTGATATATTTTAGTTATTAATTAATATTCTGGTATTTAGATAGAAAGGAAAAATAGGAAAAGGTTTTAAAATAAGCTTGTAATTTTTCCATATTTGAGCGACCAATTCCTATTCATTTCAGCAGCATCATGTTGCTGTCATTATTCCCAGCTCCAAGATCCCATCACTGTGCTACCTTCTGTACAAACACTGTCTTTCCTTGTATGAGTATCTGCAGTTAGGACATATCCTCAGATGAAGGTGCCTGCATAGATCTTCATGGAATAATGATGCAGAGAAAGACTGCAAGATGGATGGTGAACCAACTCTTTGTGTATTTCTCAGTTAAGTGGGGACTGGGTAATGGAGAATAAAGCCTGGTTTGGAAAACATCCTATAAGAACCAGCTCTTCATTCCTCCACTGGGAGAAATTTTCTTCCAGTAAGTTCTGTAGAAAATCTAATCAATTTCTGCTTCTGATTCACGCGCAACAAAAGATCACAATTATCAGAGAGAAATTTTCTTCTCAGGATATATTTCAGTGAGAGAAATTCTCACTATGTCCACAAATGTGAAAGAGTTGAAAGCAACTGCTTTGCTGTTGTGAAATATGAGTGTCACAGAAAAGTCAAAAGAGATGGTAATTGTTCTACAGTCAGATCAGGGGCTGAGCAGCTTTCAGGAAATTAGCCAGGGGCAAAAACCCAAACTGCATCAATAACATGTAATATTGAATAGCCAGTTTCTAAGAGGAGCCCATTCATTTTTGGACACTGAATGGGACAGTAGTTGTTTTAGCCCTACCTAATAGGCAAGTGCATCGTTTTGCAATGTCACTTACAATTTAGGCATATGCTGTGTTTGAGTAAATAGGAAATGTTGTAGTAGATCCAACAAAGAACAAGGTCCTCTCTCTCTGCAAAGCCCTCCCCAAAACAATGGATTTGGGACCAGGCTGCATCAAAGAGCTTAGAGACAAAGCAAGTATTATCTTGGTCCTCACAGATCAAGGCATTGAGAGATTAAAAGCTTGATTATTACACACATATATATAAATGTATAACTATCCTGTCATTGTAAAAGGACCCTTAAATGACACAGAATTACAGTTATTGTGCATTATATACTAAACCTGTTATGCAGAATAGCCAGCATCGAGAAACAAGACAAATGGATTGGTTTTATATTTTTCACCATTTCACAAATAAACAGAGGAAATTTGTGTCAAAGCTGTTAATGGAGCCCAAACAACGAAGCTCTGATTGAAGACCTGTATTTTCAGAGGTAATTTTTGTTATTTTTCTTCTGCAGAAGTCCCTTACACAAATATACATATTAGTAAAGACTAGAGCTGTTTCAGCTGGAAATAGACTCTTTAAATGGCCTTTCTATGGAAGAATAATGGCCCAACTCTCAGCATAAGTGGGGAAAAGAAAACAAATATCTTCAGGAAATAGTTACAGCAAATCTATCACCAATAAAGCACTCAGTAGTTCAAATTAGACACACCTCATTTACAGATCTATGTTGATTTCATCAGTGAGGGCATGAAACAAAAGAGGAAAAAATTCACGTAGCAATTACACGCTGTTTTCAGCAACCTTAGCAATATCTCACTTTGCCAAGCAAAACCCACTTCGGCTCTGTGTCAGACCAAAAGCAAAGCTATAGTGCATGAATCAAAATTACGTTTTCATTTACCAAAGAAGTTGGAGGTGAGGGGGGTGAACAGAAAAGAAGGAGAACAGTTAAGAAGTACAGTTAATTAATGTAAGAAGTTGACTGGATCAATCCACATGTTCGTTTCAAGCCACTAAGCTCCAGGCTTCTGCACCTGGGCCATTCAGGTTGCTTTCCATGCTAACAAAACAGCAAACCTGATTCAACATAAACAGTGTTCCATACCACAGACAAATGACGTCAATTTAGGATTTATTTATACAAGGCAAGCCTAGATTAGAAGTAGCAGATGAGAAAAAGGATGACAAAGGTTGAGGGGAAAGAAGAAAAAAAGAAAAATTTGAGATCAAAGCCTTTGTTCAGCACAGGATCTGAGAATGTACTGCACATTAAGCATATGCTTAAGTCCTGGGAAGAAAAGTACAAAAGTCAATTGTGATAATTAATTACAGAACAAAATTACACATTTATTATGAAAAATCTGAAATAATAGCTAGTATTCTTCTTTATTTTTTGTGCTCCATCAGCTCCCATGTAGTTGACAGGTGTCTGAACATGCAGATAAATGACATACACTCATGTGGTGTTATGATATGCCATAGTATTAAAAATAAATAGGAATACGACTAAGAAACAGCCATACCTTCTCAGCTCAGATATCTGTTTTCCCTCATATTTCATCTTCTACAGAGGCCAATGGCTTTGAGTGATGCATCTCAGAAAGGTTCTCCCACTACACAGGGATTGGTATCTCCAAGGCTTTGAGAGCTCTGAGGCTGTCTGCCAGGATGCCCAAACTAAAGGAAATTTACACTTAGAAACGCAAGTCAGAAGCCTCAGCCTCTTCCTTGGACAACCCAGCCTGATCTTTGTAGAGGATATTGGATATTTTCTCCTAAAATATATAAATATAAATATATATATATATAAATATAATATCACAGGATATTGGTACTTTCTCCTGCTCTCACAACCACTTTATTGTGTAGCTTGTGCTCTTTGCTGGTGGCTCTTATGTGTGGTATTGCACAGTGGGAAGAGTTTTCTAGCTAGGCAGTATAAAGGCAACCTGCTGTTGCCTTTCAAACTTCTTGGATTAGAAGACACAAATCCAAACCAGTGTCATTAAACAGTGAATTTCAGGCATCCCAAGCAGGGTAAGATTTGATTTCTACCCAGATGAGTTACTAACCTCTCATAAATTCAACAATGAGTATGAAATACATTTCCTGGTGCTCTCAATCACATCTCCATTGGGCTCAGATTCACGCCAACAAGATGACAATCTATAACTCACTGAGCAGGACAAACCTCACAGCCTGATTTTCCTCTTCCTCTATATATGGGATGTGGCAATACAGATTGATGGGGTGGGAGCTCTGGCTAAGCCAAGACAGCAAAGAGTCAGAACCAAATAATATACTCATAAACCACCTTTCATACTGAAGGATTCATATGTCTCTTATGAATTCATTAAAGGAAGATGTGAATACCACTAAGGGCAAATTTAATTTAAGACACAATTAAACCAGAGCACTGTCATTAATGTAATGTATTGGTAAGTGCATCTTACAATTTATTCCTACATCAGAAGGTGATCTGGAGTGATATGATCCGTTCCTTGGTGCAGTGTAGGTGATGTTTAGCTCCTGTACCTTATCTGTGAGTCAGCTGAGAAGTCCATGCCTGCAAATCCAAAGGGATTATACAGCAGAATTTGTAACAAGCAATGTGGCAATGAGAGCATTATCCACACTTGGGTCTCTAAAGCTGGGTTATATGGCAGGTCAGAGGGGAGAAAAAGGTTTTCAAAATCAATCCTTCTAGGTAGATGGATGCTTCATCAGGGCCCCATAAAGATGCAAGAATGGAAGGAAGTTCAGAGAGTCATGTCACCCACTCCCCTACCATACCTCTAAGACCACTTATTGAACATATTCTTATCCTTTCCAAGACTGTGTTCTGTGTTATTTTTTCCTCTTTTTCTTCTAATACTTTTATCACCTTCCTCACCTTTTATCTAAGTTACCTACTAAGGGGGAATGGGACCAGATTCCATACAATTTTGTCTTCAGGTACCACATAGGCAAACAGATTCAACAAAGTAAAATGCAGGAACACAAAAATTACCATGTGCTGGTCAAAACAGCAGGCCATGAACTCTCCTATTCTCTAATAGTAGTAAACTCAGAATATTGCAGGGCAAAATGTGGGCATACGTGTTCATATTTGTATGTACTTGTCCAGATTGTGTCCATTGAGTATATACTTGAAATTGTTGGTACTGTTGGCTGGGTGATGTTTCCCTCTGAAAGTACAGAGTGAGATTTTATGAGGTACTGATACGATCTGTGTTTCGTGATGGAGAATCACAGCATATCCTGAAGATGATGCTCTATTTATAAAATAACTGACTTCCTGAGTAAAAGGGATATTTCATGGTTAAACACAGTAAATTAAAACAAAATAGAATGAAGATTGTTAAGTGGTTGATTTCCAACCTTTTACTAGTAATCACCTGAAAATCCCCTTCTTTCCGGATATCCCACATAGTTGTCTAGACAACCAACACCTGCTCTTAATTAATGACTAATATCCCAAACCGGAAACAGTGCTCCCTCATAACACAGACACGACCTCTGAACATCTCCTTCTACCAGCAAATGTTCAGAACAGCTGAAGGCAGCCCAGCCCAGCTAACGCTGCCCACCTGCTGCTGCAGCTCCTGGAGCCCGGACCACTCCTCTGTGCTGAGCTCCCTTGGGGTTTTGTTTTGTTTCTTTTCTGCTCTGCTGTGTGCAGTGACCTGAATTGGCACAAATTCGGCACTCACACACTGACAAAGTTGGAAGGAAAGAGAAAAAAAGTATATGCAGGGCGTTTGCTGTGTGTTTTCTCTCCAGGGAAAAGCGTAGCTCCTGCATTCCAGTGTCACAGCTGACAGTAGCTCTTCTACTAATCTCCTGGGAGTGGTGGGAGCCCTTACTTTGCAGTGGACTGCAAAGGGAGAGATTAGGCTCTCCCTCCAAAAAGCTAGTGCAATAGTTATTTTTAATTCAACCAGACTCCACCAGCAGCCCAAAAATTCAGGATAGCCAAAGTCTGGGTCAATCTCGCTGTCATGCAAGGAAGCAATGCACCACTGACAAGAAGCACCAATAACAACTCTGATAACCTCCAGTTAAAGTTGTTCTTTTAGCTATAATCACAGAGATACAGCAAAATAAGTCCATCTCTGCCTACCTGTTATATAGAGGAGTACAGGCCATCAACGTGCACCCACTGAGACACACTTCCAGTTGTTGATACTGATGGTTGGGTGATGTTCCTTTCCTAAAAGCTTTCTGAAATCTTATTTTGTGGATGTCAAATGCACACAGTGTGCCTAATGGTGACCTTGCTTCTTGAAATAAAATGGGCCAAATATAAGAGTTCATTGTCAGAAAGCCTGCATGGACATTTTTTTTATCTAATAAAATGACCGTTTTTTTCTCAGTCTAAAGCCTTTTAAGTTCAAGCCTGTTTAGTAATCACCGAATATTAAGATGGCACAACTTTCATGGAGAGAGCTACCATTTCCACAAAGCTTTACTTTTACTTAGCAGTACCTCAGATTCCCCCTACAAGTAAAATAAATATTTGTAGGGCTGTCTTTAGATGCTGGGATTGCTTGTCCATGCTACTCATTTATAAGCATTGTCCTGGGGAAATGGAACAATATCAGCCCATGTTCCATGGATTGTTGGATGTATCAGACCAATATGTCTCATATTAGTCCAGATGAACTGACAACTCTCAAGAAGTGTTTAGATGCTGTTTAGGAGTCAGCACAGAAAGGGAACATTTCCAGGAGTAAGTTTCCATGCAGCCAAGCATTTTTGAAGGGTGAAAGAGTTTGCCAATACATGCAGAAGTTGTTCCATTGCAGCTTACCTCTATGATCATAACAAAGCATCTACTGGGTCCATCTAAGGAAGATTTTGCTTCTTACTGTGATATCCAAGTCCAAGAAAGCAGTGACTCTGACGCACTGCCCATCACTGTCAGATGCTGTCTTGCCTCCATGGGGCAACAAGCTCGTGGTTCTAATACAATCCCATCTTCCCTCCTCCAAACTGTTCATCCCATTTTTGACAACAGTGACTCAGGCCTATTCGAACCATATCATGCTAGGCATCCTCTGGTGGTATGGGTAGGGAAGGGGCATTTCCCAAATAAGTGTCAGCTTGCATGGACATATGTAACTGTTGATTTCATATCAAGTAGAGCTGTGGCCCATAATTCCATCTAGTGCCTGCCAAGAGCTGAACTCTGTTCCTTAAGGAGAAAATGCACAGTTGCATGAGGAGATCTGGGGTAGAAATTCAAATTGAAAATTAAATTAACTGAAATCTTGCAATACACTCCCATTCCTAGATAGATTTGCTCCCAGACTCTTCACACTGTGTAACATGATGCATATCTTGATGTAAAAGCAATATTTTCACATATACATGCATTTTCACACATGTATGTGTACATACATATGCCATTTCTAGAAGCATGATGTGAAAAAAGATTATGTTGACTTGTTTTTTCACATGGGGTTGGGGGAAGTAGTTTGGGAGCATGATGGTATAGGGCAAAAGAAGGGAGATGAGATGGAAAGGGAAAAAAGAGGATGGTGCATGGCAGAAGAAGGGAGATGAGATGGGATGGCAAAAAGAGGAAAGCAGAGGAATTTGCAGGATTTGTCCAGGTTCATTCACATATTTATAAAGGGCAAATGAGGAGTGATGGGGAAATAACACTGAGCAGGCCTCCACCATTTTGCAAAACGTTGTCTATAATTTCAGGGGATAGGAACACGAGCTGACAGATTTTTGGAGCCGGTCATGGTGCTGTCATGGGGGTGGGGAGTGGAGCACGAGGGGGGCGAGTGGGAGGGAGCAGAGCTTGTGGAGAGGAGAGAGAGGCGAGCAGCACTGTGGTCACCAGCGAGGTGTCAGCGGCAGCTCAAGTTCTGCAGTCTCCAGTCCCAGGCAGAGCAAAAGCTGCTGATCAGTTTGGATGCACTCAGAGAAGGAGCACTTCATAAACTCTGTGCTCAACCACGGCAGAGCTGGGAAAATCCGAGCAGCTCGTCTCCTCCAGGGTGGCTGCTTACACTGCACTACCTGACGCTTTCCCCAGCCCAGCTTTACATTACTCAAGTGCCAGAGGTTGCATTAAGGAGGTGTGAACATCATGAGTCTGGAGAGGAGCCAAAGCTCATGAAGGTCAAGGGAAGATTATTTCCACCGGCTTCAACTGGACTTTCAGTCTGTTCCATATGCAGACAGAGACTTTCCCTGCATACAAGGTGACACGACGTGTAATGAGTGGGACCATGTTGGCTCACATGGGGTTCCTCTCTAGTGGTAATTTTGCTAAAGTCACCTGGGAACATTCCCATAGGGTACACCAAAAAAAGAAAAAAAAGCATCTCCTAGAAGGTTTTTGCTGTTGTCTCAAGCATCCAAGAGAATCTCTCTGGCAGGAAGATGTTCCAAATACGGAGACAACATGTAACACTGGAGCTGGAAAGAAAATGTGGTGGTTAGCAACACCTGAGATCAGTTTCCTGCTTTGGAGACACTTTCAGCCACCAAGAACAGAATGCTCAGACAGCCAAACCCCTGAGCTGCTGCTCCTTCACTTATGAATACAGAACCAGAACAAGATTCTAACCCTGCAAGGAGCACCTGGAGGATAAAGACATTGAAATCAGTGAGGCAATTCAGCTTTGTGATTAAGAAGGAGTTGCCCTATTAGCTTGGTAGGTCCTCATTTGGTTTAACTGCCTTTGCAGATCTCACCCAACGTGCTGAAATGCATCTTCAGCTTTGCCATCAACCCTCAAATAAATTACCATGGAGAGGTGTTTAGAGACTCCATAGTTAGCAATGTGTTTTGAGAAAAGCACTAAAGAATGATGAAGAGTTGGTTAAATTTTATGTTACAAATATTTTTACAGCTTTAGCCCTATTTTTAGTTAACAAATCATCTATGGACCAATTATAATTTCCTTCACACATATTAAGTACACATAAGAATTTGCCAAACACACTGGTGCTAACCCCAAACATTCAAAAAACATGAGTCAGCCCTCTCTCTGCCTTCCCCCTCCCATCCCAGGCATATTATCGACTTAAAATTCATCAGACTTTTACAAAAATAAATGTAGGCTCGTTTGCCTTCTAGTACTGGAAACTTTTCCATTTTGACTTTTTAAGGTTTCTTCTGAGGATTATTACTTTATTTTCTTTTTTAAAACAAACCTGAGATTTCCTCATAATTACTGGTCTTTCAGTGTGTGGGATACATTAAAAAAAAAAAGCTCCAGATACAATAAAGTCTAGACAAAAGCACATACACTGCTTGGATTTGCAGATTTTGCTTCTACCACTTGGTCTTAGATGTTTTTTTCTTCATTATTTGGAACATGCAAGTAAGTAAATGCAGTGATTACTGCTTCCTTTTCCCAGCTGGGATGGCAGTTGGATTAAGGGCATGTTCATACCCTCATAAGTGTATGTTGGAGCAATTTGAAGGCTTTCTGCCTTTCCAGATGGAGAGTCATAGAATCATAGAATGGTTCAGGTTGGAAGGGACCTTAGAAATCATCTTCTTCCAACCCCCCTGCCATGGGCAAGGACACCTCCCACTAGACCAGGTTGCCCAAAGCCCCATCCAGCCTGGCTTTGAATACTTCCAGGGAGGGGGCATCCACAACTTCTCTGGGCAACCTGTTCCAGTGTCTCACCACCCTCACAGTGAAGAATTTCCTCCTTATATCTAGTCTAGATCTACCCTCTTTCAGTTTATAGCCATTAAGTCAATCCTCTTCCATCCATATTGGCCATAGTGATTATGGGTCTTTATTCGTTTGCCTAAAAATAGGCATCTAATGCCACTTGAGATGCTTTCAGGTACTCCAGTTGATCCCCTGCATCTTCTGATGCAGAAATACCAGACATTTCTGTTATCCACCAGCCTCATGTGGATGTCTGAGCCTTCCAAAAGGCTTGAAAGGTACCAGACACCTCTGCTCAGGGAACTGTGTGCCCTTTCTCCATTGTAATGTGGCCAATGAAACTTCTCCAAGGACGGCAAAATAAATTACTGCTTCCCATTACAATGGGCTTGTGGTCAAGTCACCACAGTTTAGCTGACAGCAAGGCAACTTAGTAAATCATTTGCAATCCTCTGCCCTCTGTCCCATGAAAATGAGATTAGTGGAGCAGTGTTTTGGCTAAACAAATATCTCTATTTATATCTGAGAAACTTTTGCAACAGAACCACCTCTCTCAAATATTGAAACAAAGGAGATGATCCTTTTTTTTTTTTTTTTTTTGTGAAAACACCTCCAAGTCCCTTCAGACAGATTTGGGAGATTTCCTCTTCTACTGCCAATATAGCTTGCATTAGGTAATTATTTAAACTAGAAAATTCTCAGCAGAAGAACTACAGTTGGGTATTGTCATGTTCTTGTGCTTGCAGCACTCACGAGATTCTGGTTTTGTTCTTCCCAAACCCTGCTCAATACAGACTTTTTTCATGTAGATTACAGTATCTCCTGGACTTTTCAGACTAACAAATACTCAAAGCTGTAATTTTTCACCAATTTCCTATCCAATGACCATTCTGAAAGCTTCATCACATGGAAAGTTGGACCATTCATATTTGATGACAAAAATATACACTGAATTTTGTTCTTAGAGAGAGGTAGACCATACATTTAACTCTCCGCTAAATTTGTCAGAGAAATCTGCAGATGTAGTAGTTTATCTTAACTAATTTAGGAAGACTATGTATATTAACACGTCATTAAAAATAATGTAAGATGTCAATGTACACAGTGATGTAACAGAATACGAATGAAAATAATAGACATACATGCTTAGATTTACTTTATGTATGGTAGTACAAAACATTAAATAAAACTGTTAAATAAAATAAAACAGATAAAATTAAATAAATTAAATAATTGCCCACAAAATGTGTCTCTGATGAAAACACAGTATTTCTCCGGCAGAAATAAGAAACCCAATCTAGATGTAGATGTCCCTGTACATTGCAGGTGACTAGATGACATTTAAAGGTCCCTTCCAACTCCAGGGATTCTATGATTCTATAATTCTATGTTATTTTAGCAGTAGATACACCTGTTTATTTCATACAAATTAAATAAGCCAGTAGTAATAATATCTAAGCATTCTGTATAGGGGATGAGATTGTGAAAGTCTCCATTTCATCATGCTGTTCCTAAATCTGTGCCAACGCTGAGCTTTGATCTACAGATTCCCCAAAGTTTTATTTGTACCTTGCTACTGAACTAAAATTATAAACGTCTTTCCAACCCTAAGACATTGATGACCTCTAATGCTTCCTTAAAACAATCTTTAGTTTTGAACATCAACATTTACTTAGTTCTTCATTATGAAATATCCACAAAAGAATTCTCTGCTATTTTCCATTTTGATGATGGAAGGAAACAAAGTTCCAAGAAATCCTCATTCCCTTTGCTTTCGCCTGCTCCAGAAAATCACAGTTTGCAGCTACCAATACCAAAGGAAACATTACAACATCATCAGCCAGAATGCAGGAAAGCAGAGCAAAAGCTTTGCTCATTTCCACCCAACCAGCATCTGCAGTCTAGCTTTCTGCAGGGCTGATGCTTTGGAAAAGCATCTCATTGCACTTCAGGACTCTCTCATTTAACTGAAGAAGGCAGAGAAATGCTCAGCACATGTAAGATATCTGCTAAGAGCTTCTCTTTGGAGCACTGTTCATTACTGTGCACTGTGACAGACGGTGAAGTAAATCCCTCCCGGCTTGTGCGGTTTTGTGTGAACCCAGGGAAAAAAATAAAATAAAAAAATAAGCAGAAGAAAGAAAAAGTAAAATTCACCAGATCACCTTTCTAAACAGTAACTTTCCCTATGCTTTCCTAGAAACCCTGCTCTGCTTTTCCCATCTGTTGCCAAGATGTATAGAATTGGATGAGCATAATTTTTCTTTTTCTCTTCTGTGAGGCTAATGCCAGTGCTAGGAAGTTTATTATTGAAACTTAACCCTTTCTTGAAAAGTGCATTTAAAGCATCTGGCTTTGCATTTTGAATAAAACAGTAACATCCCCCTACTTCACTGAACATGTAGCTGCTCTTTATTTAACTTGCAGGGTCTGTAAATCACCTGCAAAGGACTGGGGTTAAGAGAGTCTCTGGTGAGAGGAGAGAGCAGCTGGGGGTAAAATGGATCTATAAAAGACCTGACATCCTCAGAGACAGTAACAGCTGGGAGACTCTGAGTTCTACCTGTCCTGATGGAAAGGAGGCCCCATTTGCTGGTTTTTATTTATTCGTTTTGCCTTTTTCTTGTGAACGGGACGACAGAGATATTTAATGAAATTGATCCTGGAGGCCAAGAAGTGAAGGGGTGTCTGGAGGCTCCCTTCACTATAAAGGGAAAACGGAGTGACTAGCACAGACTTAAATAATTTTCAGACATCTGATATTAAGATGAGAGAAATCCCACCCCCATGTCTACTGACTGGGAACTGTGCCCTGCAGACACTTTTAATGGATAATGTGGCTCCATGCTCCCTAACCTTCCAGAAATGCTTTTTGCTGGGATATTTATCAATTTTCTGGATCTAAATAAAAGAGGAGTAGAAAAAAAGATTATTATTAATAACAAAAATTCTAGATCAGATGAAAAACAGCTGAAAATCCAGCTTTAGAGAAACTTCTAGAGGAGCTGTCTGCACGGTCATCCTGAAGATGTGGCAGCTTTGCAGCTCTGGTACAACCAGGTGGGTATGGCAAGCTGGGTTAAGGAAATTAGAAAAATCACTGAGTAGAAGTCATTAAGGGCACACGTCATACTAAGTCCAGTAAACAGTTCTGCATTCTGATCCACCCTCTGTGAAAAGTCCATGATCAAGAGCAGAGAAATCACAGCCTTCAAAATTTTTTGCTGGAAAATTGGATGATATCAAGATGTATTGTCTAAAGATGAATATAATAATTTGGATTTTTATGTTGTTATTACTATTCCATGCACTCTTTCTTTAATGTTAAATAGGAATTCCAAGCAAAGCAGGCCTTTCAAATCAGAGACAATGTTTTGAAACAAAGGGTTTAGCTCATTTTCTGTCATCCCTTTTACAGCTCATTTCCAATCACTGGAACGGTCCTCTGAAAAATTCAGACAAAAATTCTCTCCATCTGAAGACAGGTTCTTGTGAAACCAGATTATTTGCCCTCTAAATATGTGTATCTATCTTTAGCTACTCCAGAAAGAGTTGCAATACCCAGCTTTGACAAGATACCGAATTTTAGACTGCTAATATTGACCTAAATGAGCCCCATCCTTTCCTTTCTGTCCCATTCAGCTGCAGTATTTGCAAAATGAGGAACCTAGGCACAAGGTGTGTTAAAAGGGTGCAAACCATATAAACAGTGCAGTGCCAGTGGAGCCCTTGAAAACACAATTTTATAACAGCTGGTCTTAAGCAGTGTTGTCTTCAGCGTTCTTTCTTTGATTTTTTAGCTGATTTAGTTCCAGATCATTCTGCTTGCTGAGGTCCATCCTTTTATTTCATTCTCTGTATGTAGGGAATGACAACCAATTCAGATGAATGCCTGAAATCAGAGAAACAAGAGCTGTTCTATGCAGTATTTGGGTCATTTTGAAACTAGTGGTTTTTCAGTGGTTGAGAAGGTCTGGGTCTACTGACCAGAGTAGGAATGCTGTCATATTGATGTCATCATATGTCACAGGGTTGGGGAAGAAAACCAAAATGCCATCCCATTTGGATCATGAAAGGTTGTCTTTCATGTGAGGTGTTAAAGAAGGTTCATTGTCCCTTTTCAACCATGAGATAAAAAAGGAAGCCTTTCTCATCTTGAGGAAGCCTGTCTCAGCCTCCTCATTAACAGTGAACTGTCCTCATCTCTGGCTCTGCTTTGATTGTAAGGATGGACAAGGTGATCTGCAGTCCCCTCTGACCTGTGTTTTCCTGTGATCTGGTATGGCTTTCAGGGAAAATGTTGTCTTGGAAGTGGGGAGGAAAGGAGAACAGCACATTTACATCACCACAGGAGTCACAGTCCCACACATGCAATGATTTGGCAGGGAGCCTAAGGAACCAAGCAAGCCATGAGCACTCTCATGGTGTTGAACCCCAAGGGGACAAATCCCATCCTGATTCCTGCAAGGGACAACTGTGCATGGATGAGTCACTCCACTCACTGCGCTTGAGTCGAGCTGCTGCAATCGTCTAATCCCATCTCTACCTTCAAAACCTCAGTTCAGCCCCAAAACTTTCCAACTACGTCTGCATCCCAACTCCTGACCTTTGCTGCTCCAGATTTTTCTCCAACTCTATCACTCCATATCTGAGATGCAAACTTCAACCACAGCAAGATCCTCTGCTTAAAATTTATCAAAAGAACATATGGTAGACCTTTTTTAATACTTGGCCACCAGCAATAACCTCAAAACTTTACCGCATGCTAACATGAGACAGCATTCATTTTCTGAAGCCGTCTTTTCTGTCCTTATTTAGAGAGAGCAATATTTTACCTTTGCCTTTTTTCTTTCCTGGTCAATATTTGAGTGATCAGATCACTTGTGTTGTCAGGCTTACACTGCAGGAAGTCAAGAACACATGCATTTCTCCTGGCTGCAAAATTTTGCTTGCACAATGTTAATCAGAAGTGCTTCATCTCTTTACAGAACCAAAGGTGCTAGGAACAGTGCTGTCAAATCTTAATCATGTGTTGATGCCTAAAAACAAAAAACAAACAAGAAAGAGACTATTCCTAAAGTCTTGAAGGCTGTGTGGAGGTGACTGCAACCTGAAGACCCTTTAGAAATTCTTGGACTGAGAATAACGCAGAGGAGAAGACTTAACCTGCAAGGACATGGTGGACAGGAGAGCTCTCTGTGAATCCTCATTTGTAAATGTAGAAAAGTCTCCACCAGCACATCTGAAAGTCTCCATTCCAGATCCTCACTGTACCAGTTTAAAGCCCAACAAGCTCTGGAAACCAAAACTCTAGAGATCAAGCCTCTGGCCAATTCAGGGTCCCACAAAAACTCCCATCAGAGACTCATTTCTGCCCCTCACAATGGTCTCAGTGGTATCTCAGCTCTTTACAGACAACACAGAAACCAGACATACCCTCTCAAAAATGTAGTTCTCAGTGAATATTTTTTCCTCATTCCTTGGATGAATTAAAAGTTTTACTTTGCCCAAAGCTCCTTTCCCTCATCCATGAAGGCTTCACTTAAGGCAACAATTTTCCTTTGTCCCCAGCATGTTTCCTGGCATTTTTTCCACTATTTTATGAACCAGAAAGGTATGATTGCATTTATTTCACCTTCAAATGTCATCATGTTCTAACAGAAATCCCATTAATCATCATTTCTACAAATGTGATGTGCTCTTGCAGATAGTTTCCCTTTGTCACCAGTGAAGAGCTCTCTGGGTTCGCTGTTACCATTAAGCAGAGAGCTTGCTACTTTCAGGAGTTCAAACTACAGGAGGACCAGACAGATAGATACACGGACAGACAGACAGACAGACACTTTATTCACAGCAAGGATCACAGCACTACCATCTTCTGCCAGAAATCCATGAGACCAACACGTTTCAAATAATGCTGAGCAAACCCCTACAAAATATGAAGCAAAAATGACCACAAGTATGTCTGTGTTTTAAATTCTAGATGAGTTGGCACTGCCTGGTTTTCTATTGGTTGGAAGAGAGCAGCCAATTCTATACAATTGCAGAGAGGCACTGTTGTGCTCTCTGTAAAGGGGTGAATTTGGCATTCAGTGCCCTGCATCCAAGGCAGTGCTGCAGAAAGCCATTTGCAAATCTGATCTTCTTTCTAGAAAGTCACGTTCAAATGGTGTGCATGTCACTTCAAAGAATATAAACTGCTGTTTGACCCAGGCACCCAACCACAGCAGCTCTCCTGCCAAGATTTCTGAGCCCCGTATAACCCACCACTCACTGACGTGTTCGCAGAACTGTATGAGAACCACGTATACACACTGATGTGACCTGGTAGCAATGGTCAGGCTGAGCTCAGGTCTCTGCTTCCACTAGCCCTGAAACTCAAGAATTTGGAGAACTCGGACATTTATCATCAATCCATGCTCATGTATTTCCATGAGGGCTGAGAGTGAAACTCAGTCTTCACCATGGTGGATAGGTTGCCTATGACTTTTACTAGGTTTGGGAAACTGGCATTTTAGTTGTGACTTGTACTTTTTCTTCTCTTGCTTCCTGTCTCTTAACCTCAAGAGTATCAACCTTTTTTTACTCACCATTTGCTTGTGAGAAGAGCTGAAAATCCATTTGTGCTAGATAACATGCTTTGGATTATTTGATATTACATTGCTGTGTTTCCAATTAGATTTCCTTGTTTTTATCTTCTTTGTGTAATCTATTCAGTCCCTCCCACTAATTAGAACCTTATTTGCCTTTTTTCCCCTTTAAACAGTGTTTATCCTTCACATTGTTCCTTGCATCTCTGCTTAGCAAGATTGACTTCTGTTATCTTTGTTTTTTAAATATATGTTTAGATTTTATTGGCACAGGCACTTGTTAAAGCAATCCAACTATTCATTACAGTACTCACGATTTTCCATAGTAAATTTTCTAGACAATCAACTCTGATCAACATTATTTTTTTGTCTGGTTCCACATTCTTTCAGAGAGTTATGTTTTATGAAAAGCCCAATACTTCAGATTATTACCTTTCATACATAACATTCCCTCGGAACCAGTGGATATCTGATGATATTCGGATGGCTAGACCTCCAGATGTTTTATTTTATTTATCATACTTGGCGTGTTTTCTAGGACCAAGTCCAGTACAGCCTCTAATCTCAAGGGTTGCTCAACAAATTCTTTGAGGGGCTGTGGAAAGATATTAAGGGAAAAACCATCTTTCTACAACAAATAATTCTGCAAAGCCTAATGTCATCCTTACATAATTAAAATATATGCTGATCAATAACGATCTTGTAACAGGCTTAATAAGGAATTTTAAAATATACTTCTGGGAGAGCATGAAAACACCTCATGCTTTAGAGAATAAACCGATCTCTTACTAATGCAAGTCAAGAAGAAACTTCCCACGGGCAGCTGCTCTTCATTGCTCATTGGAAGTTTTTGTGCTTTTTTTCTGGAGCAGAAGGCACTTGTCATTGCTTGAGATTCTAGAACAAGTTCTAGATCATTAGTTTGAGCTAGAGTAGCAGTCTCTGTGACCAGAAATCAAACAGAACAAAGAGGAGAGATACAAAATGAGTAACATGTTATCATGCCTTGCTGCCCACATGGAGACTCGCAGGGCTCAGAAGTGAAGAGAACCTGTAAGGAAGGACAGACCATGGCCATCCAAACTAAAGGATGTGCCCAGAAGTAAACAAAAAATGAAAGCCAAGGAGCCCAAAAACAGGCTCCCTGAGGAGGAATAACCACATGCATCAGTAAAGGCTGGGGGCTGACCTGCTGGAAAACATCTCTGTGGAGAAGGACCTTGGCATTCTGATGGACAACGAGGTGACCATGAACCAGAATGATGTTCTTGTGGCCAAGAAGGCTAGTGGTACCTTGGGCTATGTTAGGAATAGCACTGCCAGCAGGCCGAGGAAGGTGATCCTCCTACTCTACTGAGCCCGGGTGAGGCCTCACCTGGAGCAGAGTCCAGCTCTGGGCTCCCCAGTATGAGAGAGACATGGAACCACTGGAGAGAGTCCAGTGAAGGGCCACAGAAATGATGAAGAGCCTGGAACATCTCTTCTATAAGAAGAGGCTGAGAGAGCTGTGCCTGTTCAGCCTGGAGAAGAGAAGGCTGGGGAGGATCTGGTCAATGTGTAGAAGTATCTGAAGGGTGTGTGTAAAGAGGATGGGGCCAGAGTCTTCTCGGTGGTGACCATCAGTGGGATGAGAGGCAATCAGCACAAACACACGAAGATCTGACTGAACATGAGGAGAAACAACTGTGAGGGTTACAGAGCACTGGACAACACAGGTTGTCCAGAGAGGTTGTGAATTCTTCCTTCCTGGGAGATATTCAAAAGCCACCTGGACACAATCCTGGATAATGTGCTCTAGAGGACTCTGCTTGAGCAGGGAGGTTGGACCAGGTGATCTTCAGAGGTCCCTTCCAAGCTCAACCAGCATGTGACTCTGTGATGTTGAAGTGAAAATTACAAGTTTGGTGTCACTGGTTAATCTCTGGTCACCTGCAGGTATACAGGCTTTCAGTTGATGTCCTAAAGCACAGAGATATGCTGAGCTAATCTCATAACTAAGCACAGTCTAATACTGTCAAGTTGGACTGAAATTCCTCTTATATTTTATATCCATGATTTCTTGCACCCAGGAGCTCCAAATTCAGCAGTGCCCTTGGGAAAGGCAGCAGTGGGACAAACTAGAAGGAAGCAATCAGAATTTTTTAGAGATTTCAAGGAGGATTTGAAACTTCTTTTTCTCCTAAGGCTTCCCTCCCTAAAAAAAATTTCAAATAAATCTCTTTCACTTCTTTCAAGTCAGCTTCCAAAATGACATGCTGAAATTCAGAGCAAAAAAAAAAAAAGAGGAGGAAATTTGAGGATTTTCCCACCCCACCCCACTTTCAACAGTTTCCAAACCTTTTTACTACGACGGCCTGAGAGGGCTTTTTATTTTTACAGCTGCTGCATACCTAGTTCTCCTCGCTGGACGACGCACACGCAGCTCCAGCGATTCTAATCTTTTCATTCCAGGAAAGGAACCAGCTGTAAATCCACCAAAGCAAGATCAGGATACAGCACCAGGCCTGCTGTCCTGGCCTCCCGATGGTTAAGACTTCCCTTGAACCACTCTCACACTCAGTCCTTCTGCCACGGGTCCAGAAGCCTCTGTTTCAAGAATCCCTTCCCACCCTGAGATCTCCCAGCTCTGACCTCAGTAGACCTCTAAAGGCAGCAAGATTATGGTTTGCATTATCTGGTGAGATAACCCTGCAAAGCCACAGTTGATTCAGATCTGGGGGGCCTCAATTTCTCCCATCTTGAAAGCACCCAAGAGGTGATACATTTACATCCTGTCCTAATTTTGACACAAATAATGGCAATCAGGTTAACCCACGCACAGTCCCTGTCCCTGGGTGCTGCTGTAAATCCATTCATGTTGATGTAGCACTTGGTGACATGGCTCCTTTCCTCTTCCACTGCTTGGAGTGAAAGAGGCTGCCACTTGTCATCCCTTGTTGACATCATATCAGCTTTCCTCTATACAGTAGGCTATAAGAACAGCAAAAATCTCAGCACTTGTTAAAAATACCAGATTGGTGATTGCAAAGAGAGACAATTTCCTCGCACCAATGGAAAAATGCCCAAGGAGTCACTGCGTGGTGGTGAGAACATCACCTCCGGGATGGGTCTGTCCCAAATCTTCACGGTAACCTGGTGCTGAGTGTACACAAACACTCACAATGACTGCCTAGCAACATCTCCTGCCAATCCAGGCAGTGGCAGAGCAAACAAAAATGTGCACTGCACTCTCCACCAATTCTTGCAATGAAAATATGTCATCAAGGAACAGTAAAACCTGCGTTGGGTTGATGGGGATGAGGTGGAACAGGACCTTCCGACCCTTTTTCCATAGCATTAACACAAGTATAACTTTATCTTCTCGGCCTTGGCAAGTCTCTTTGGACTCCAGCAAGCTTTGTGTCCCCAGTGAAAGCTGGCACACACGAAAAGTAAATATATGTATGCGTTTTGTGAGAGGACAAGGGAGGAAGAGGCAGTTCTGCAGCAGAAGGCAACAGCAGTTTCTACAGCTCACAAGTCAAGAGACCTGCATGATTTTTCCAGCTGTGTGCTGTCCCCTCGTGTTCTATCTCAACCAGTGTGTGATCCAGAAAATAGAAATATGGGAATTTGGCATGGAAGGAGGTTGTTGCTCTAAGGGACACGGAATGAACAGGTCCTGGAAGCAGAAGCCCTACAGTAGCCCTGTGCCTTCTGGAGGGTGTCTTCAGTAGTGCTCAACCTAAAGACAAACCAGTCATGACTTAGTCCAGGCTTCATTCCCTTGGGGTGCCCAGCCATGGTTGATTTTGGTGGCAGTTTTGGAGGTGGGGATGCCTTTGCCATCTAGGGAAGAACAGTCCAGAGGGAGATGAACTATCACAGGGGTGAGCCTGTATGCCCACGCAATTCCTCTCTCTGTTATGCAAAGGTATGCAAAGGTAGGGACTCCACCCTAAAAGCCACTTTGTGGGGAGGTTGGGTGCTACTAAGCAACCACAGGGAAAGGAAATGAAGCATCTTGTTCCAAATCCTGTTGACATCATTGCTAACCTGAGAGTCACCATGCGCATTGCTGGGTCTTTCATCTCCACACCACATCCCATCATTAAAAAACAAGTTATTTCCTCAGTTTTCTGAGATGTCGGTCAGACTTTCATCACTGGGGGACAGCTGCAGGAGGTGGGGATGTATGTAAGTGTAATAGTCTTCATTTGCCACCAGTTTAGCTGACAACAAGCTACAAATCTGTTCTTTCACAGAGTCTCCTCAATGTATTAAACTGACTTAAAGTCCAGGACTTGTTATGAGAGACCTTACCGAGTGGGTGTTAATAATTCCTAGTAAATACTCAAAGATAAGGCACCTTGTAGTTTCTTAACAAGAGTGTTTAATAAACATAGAAAGCCTTGTAACTCATGTTTGGAAAAATATATATATTTGAGACTTGCAGTTAATTGTGAAATGAATACTATTAGCTAGCTCCTCCTACAGTCATCCTCATTTCTGTTGCTGTTAAGGATACACCACAGACTTTCCTTCATGAGCAACTTATCCCTGTTGAGTGTGGACTAGAGGACACTCTCTGAGAGTTACAACAATGTCAGGATCTCAGATGTCCACCTGCTGAGAGATGGAAACCTTCAGCAAAGTGTATTTTGTGGAACAGTTCAGCTAAAAACATTTCAATTTACTCCCATCCCCAACAGCATTTCAACCCTGGGATTAACACCCAGCTCAACTTCAAGAAGATAAAATGACGTAAATCTGTAAGCAGTGGACGTGGAGCACACAACACAAATCTCCAGGTCCTACAAACACAAACCTTTTATCTGCAATTTGCATTTCCTTCTCCTGCCCGCACTGTAAGCATTTCAGTCACACAAATGTCATCTGAAAGTGACACCAGCTGCTCTACAAGCTTCAGAGGTGATTTCTAAGCACAGCTCATGAATCCCATTTCTTATATTTGGCTGTGTCTGGGCCTTTCTAGCCATGATACACTTCCCTACTCTCCACGTCTGCAAGAATTAAAACTCCCTGAAACCCACAGCCCTCCCTAGGTCTTTGATCCTTTTGTCTCAACCAAAGAAATCCATGCTGATATATAAAGCATGTGTGACACATCAGCCTGGTAGAAAGCTCCTTCGTGTCTTAGCCATCTTCTGGAGGAGGGAGATTTTTGTGGTATGATCCACAGAGCCAAACCTGCCAGCATTCCCTGGAAAGCAGCAATAAGGGGGAAAAAGAATCTGAGCTCATTATTTGAGACCCGATCATGTTATTATATACATGTATATTCTTAAATAAAACATCCACCCAGCTCGCTTCCCCATTGCCCCCCTGGCAAAGGGGCCCTGGGAACTGGCGTGGGGGAACACGGATCCATTTGGAGGGTGGGGAGTGGGTTTGTCCGTGCTGCTGAGAAGGAACATCTGGAGGGGAAGGAGGGTGCATACTGAGCAGAGCAACAGCTGGCTGCCCCATGCATCCATCCCGGCCACAGCTGGCACGGACGCAGCTCAGCTGCCGCAGCATTTCAGCCTCGTTCCTCCAGCACGGCTGCCACATGCTGTTGATCTCACATCACGCCCTCAGCACGCTGCTTGTCACTTAAACCATCCCTTCATGGCACTTCCCTGCTCTCTGGCCCTATGCAGCGTGAGGCTATGGGGTGACGGGGAGCCAGGGGCTGTATCATTTGCATCCTGCAGGCAGGAGTAAGGTTATTTCCAAACACAGCAACAAGTCGCTGTCAAGGGTTGTGGGACCGTTCCTAGCAGCAGATAACTTGTGCACACTGTAATACATTACTAATGCTGCTGGGTTCCCTCCCAAGTGGAATACCACCCCCTTCGAGGCAAAGCCCAGCTGGTATTTAACCACACAAAGGAACCCTATCAGTTATTCCTTCCACTAAAGCTCTGATAAATCACTGTCCTGTTCCCACACAAGTTACAGCAGCCTTGTCAACCTCCCTCCTCTGACACCATCACAGAAGCCCGCTTTCCCCCAGGAAATCGCTGGCGTTCAGAGCCAGCCCTTAAAGCCAGCTCCCCCAGGACACGAGGATGACTCTTCTCTGAAAGAATTCCCATCCCACCACCGTGCTGGGGAGCTGGGGGTCAGGTCTCCCACCCGTTAATCAGCAGCCTCCTGGGCTTGCCACAAAGCCACAGAGCCATTCGATGACCCAAAGATTTCCTTCATTAAAACTAGAAATCCAATGCTCAAAATAGATATGATTCTATGTTGGACCAAGTCCCAGGTTTGATTTTGATCTTTCTAGTTGAGCTGTCTCCTTTCCTTCCACTGGAAGCTCTTGGCACCCAGTGCACCAGACCCATCATAAAAATAAAAGCAGCAGACTAATGATTCCTGAAATGTGAAATGCTGAGACAGGCGTCCATGAAAATTTTGGCAATTTGGTGCTCCTGCCCAATTTGCTGGATGTGTTTGTCACCATGAAGTGTGGAGAACTGCTGTACTGCAGAGGTGTCACAGCACTCTCTTTCACAACATGCAAGCTGATGGCCTTCAATCAAGACCTTTAAAACCATGGACAAAATTTTTTTGTGTACTGGAGAAACTGAGGCAAGACAGCTGGTTTATCAGCTAGGTGTGATGCCAGTTGAGAAGGCAAAAATCTCTCCAGCACATTTTCCAGCTTTATTATGAATCAAATGATCAAATGAATGAGAGGGAATGTTACTAACATTTACCTTTTTTAATTTCACCATTGGAGCAGTCCCTGGGGGAATCTGAGCCAGGGGAAAGGCGTTGTCAATCTCTGCCTTTACAAGGCAGTAGGTTGATCAGCACTAAGTGCTCCAAGACAAATGCAGTGCAGACAGGTCCTCCAAGGCCTGAGGTTGCCCTAATAACCACCCACAACCTGGGGGCAGCCTGAGTTCATCAGCTGTTCCAGGTGGCTAGGGTGGGGCTCCCTCCATCTCCCTACTACCAGTATTTGTTTCAGCCCATGACACTTACACCACATCAGCCTTCAGCTTCTAGATGAGATGGGCATTTGGAAACATTTCTTTAAGGGCAGATGTTGGGTCCTCTTGTTTCAGTCGAAGTTGTGAAAACAATGTCAGATGTCATGAGGAGGTAAGAGAGGAAGTAATAGGAAAGGTAGCCATTAATGGAGGTATAAAAAAGACAGCACAAGACAATACACGTCATTTTCCATTCTCTCTTTCCTAACACTTAAGTCTCATTAGGGCCTTTCACAGGAGATTTTCTTGCATAGGGATCCTACATAGAGATGACTGTCTACCTCTGTGGCTTATGAAGTCACAGGAGAACTGTTCTGTGACATCAGTGAGCTTCACCTAAAAGTATGGAGTGTCCATGGGTATCAATGAATGTAACACAGGCTGAGCTTAGGACTAAATGGCAAACAGAAATTCAGTTTCTAGTGATTCTGGGTTAGTAATTGAGATGCATTTTCAGACTGATGGTAAATCCTGAATTCTGCACATACCTCTTAAAGAGATTTTTTTTTTTTTAAATGGTGGCTTTCCGCATGGTTTTTCTTTGCTTTGTTTTGTTTGGTTGGCTTTGGTTTTCCTCGAGGTTCAGAACTGGAGATGGCTTTATCCACAAACCCACACTTAATCAGGGTCAGAGCATCCTACCTCTTCCCACTTCCCAACCACTGCATCTTTGTAAAGACCATTAATTAACCTCCTTCTCTGAGAAGGGTTTGTCTTCTCTGCTGAATATCTGACAATTAGTGCCAGCTGCTAAGGATGACACAGCCCCTGTGTGCACTGAGAAATAGAATGAGACCACAAATTCATTTCATGTCACTCACCACCAGCACCCAAAATAGGCTACTCTCAAACTAGCCATCCAGAAGAAACAGGAGAGAGGTATTTTGTATTATATTTTCTGTCGGACAAGTGGATCCAGCTTCTTAGACTTGAGGGTCTGGATGTCAATACCGGCACATAAATTGCTGACCTTTGTTCATTTGCTTTGTGCTCAGTGTGCTGATATACTCAGCTGCATTTCAGAACTGCAGTAACAGCAAAGATATGGAGTCTGGAGCTGATCTGGAGAATGTAGAAACAGAAGAGACTCTTGATGAAAGCTGTGCCTGATGAGCCATTTCTATTCACATCCTTGGATAACATATTTCGACCCCCCCCTTCCATGTTCATTTAGGATCTTTCCATGCCCTCTTTCTTTTATTTGAAAACAATATAGAATCATAGAATGGCTTGGGATGGAAGGGATCATAAAGCCCATCCAGTTGAACCCCCCTGCTGTGGGCTGGGTGCCCCCCAGGAGATCAGGCTGGCCAGGACCCCATCCAACCTGGCTATGAGCTCAGGGATGGGGCATCTGTAGCTCTCTGGGCAGCCTGTGCCAGGGCCTCAACACCTCTCAGTGAAAAATCCACAGCTTTCCCATTTAGATACAAGGATGTGGTGCAGTACCACATCAAATGCCTTGCAAAAGTCCAAGCAGATGACTTCAGTTTCTCTTCTTTTGTCTACTGAAGCCATCACTCCATCATAGATGGCCACCAGATTGGCCAGGCGTAATCTGCCCTTGGTGAAGCTGTGCTGACTGTCACAGATCACCTCCTTGTCTTGCATGTGCCTTAACATAACTTCCAGGAGGTTCTGCTCCATCACCTTCCCAGGCACAGAGGTGAGGCTCACCAGCATGTTGTTCCCTGGGTCTTTCTTTCTCCATTTCTTATAAACAGGAGTCCCTTTATCCAGCCACCAGTGACCTCACCTGACAGTCACGACCTTTTGAATATGATAGAGTGGCTTGGCAACCACATCAGCCTGCTCCTTCAGGACACTGAGATGCATGTCACTGGGCCCCAACACGATGTCTTCTCTTTTCTTTCTTTCTCCCACTGTTCTTTCCTAGATGCAGAATCCTGATGCTGTATCCCACCCAAGGTACAGCATCAGGAGAGAAGACTGCTTGGATTTTCAGGCTCATGATGAACAAAAGATGAGCAGAGAAGGGTGAATTGGTGCACAGGACTATAATTGATCTGCCAAGTCACCTTCTTCTGGAAAGCCACTCAAGGTCCCACCCTTGTCCATCACAGCTGAGTTGTTTGTGTGTATATTCAGTGGGTGTTATCGAAATAACTAGTAAATTCCCAGAGAGAGAACCAGTCAATAACATTTAGTAGGTCTTAAGTTAAATCCAGAACCTAATGGAACAAAATATATGGGGCAAACTTCTGCTCCCAATAGATAAGTGGTAACTTTTTATTTATTACTAGCCTAATTAGTAGCTCTGACAGGATTTTGCTAGCACTATAGCCAGGGAATCCAAGTTGACAGGCAATGGTAGAAGAAACTAAGAATAACAATATTTTTGCCTGTGGTTCGGGTCCCCTTGCAGCAGAATTGAATCGCCCACAATGTGGGAAAACAGAAGAGAGCTTCTTTGCTGTTGCTATGGTCAATTAGTGTTGTGGCTAATCATAGGGTTTAAGTTCTCCATGCCTTCAATCCAGGACTATAACCTCGCATTATGAATAGCATCAAACTCAGAAATGTACACTGTACACAACATTCATGGAAACAAGTAATTCTCCCAGACTAACAACTATTCTGCCATTCCTTCGGGTCTTGACATGCCATGGCCTCAGGCTCAGGTTATTTCATGTTCATTTTCCTTCTTTGTGGCCCTGTGTGAGGTCTTTCTGGAGTTTAAGCTGGAGGACAGCCAAGGTGTCAAAGGGACACCTTTCCTCTGAGCTGTTGAGTGGAATGTCCTAAGTTTATGAACACTGGAGTAATTCTAGGTATATGGCCCTCGTGAGCACCATCAATCATGGATTTTCATTTCAAACTCTCCCTACTTTTTATGGCACTTCCCATAGCTTGGGTAAGAGAAATGCTGTCACCCCCACCAGATCACTGCAGCTTACTGAAGTTGCTGAGCTGGGTGCTAAGTTATTTTTAATATCCAATGAGGAACCTCCAGCAGATTCCTGATGAGGATTTTGGAAATCTGAGAACGAAAAAAAAAAAGAAACAGAAAAAGCTCTTAAATATTCCAACTCAATCTAAGATTAGTGTAAAGCTAACTGTCTCTGTCTGCTGGGACAGAACTCAGGTAATTAAATGTGGCTGTGGACCATTCTTGTGAAGAAACGCGTGCCACACAAAAACTCAGAGCACTGATACGTGGGAATCTGTGGGACATGGTCCTAACATCTCAGGCACCGCTGAGTACATCGATTTGCCCATCTACTGATTTATTTATCTATCACTTACAAAGCTCTAGAAACCAGTGTTGAATTTAGTGATTATCTCAGGGAATATTGTCTGCATTAAAATATTGCAAAGAAGAAAAGAAACAAGAAAAGAGCCTGAAATATCAGTTTAAGATTTTTTCCAAACATCTGGAATTACTCAGTCTTACAGTTTACTGGACCTGTTCAGATAGATATTGATCATTTAGATCCATCTTTCTTAGACTACTACAGGAATTCAAATATCCAAACAGGCATGAGGGCTATCGAATTCAGAGGAGGAGTAAGGACACATTTTATGAAACTGCTCATGAAACAACCAGAGCAGACTGAGTCATTATTACTCACTGGAGATATGACCATTTATTGGAGATCTCTGTAACAAATCTCTGACCCAGCAGAACCATGACTTCCCATTAGAGCATGTCAATCCTACTCAAACTCAATGGCAGCTAACAACACAGGTACACTAACCTGTAAATGCTTTCCCCTTTCTATTTGGGAATTTGCTGGTGGGACACACAGTGGTTTCAAAGGGCTGCTCAATTGATTGTGTTTAACGAGAAAATGCCATTTCATTCCAGAAAAACTCCTAGGTTTACAGGCAGCTACTGTCTAAGCGTCTGCTGGGTTAAGAGTAAAACATCCCATCAAAGTCTGAAAATGTTTCCCAAGAAGTTTGTTGTGGATTGGTGTCTGGGGAAAGAGGCTGAATGAGAAAACAAGTCAGCAACCAACATATGATATTTTCCATGGAGCAGAACTGCATTCAATAGACCCCTCTCCTTTTTACCCTCTGGGCTGTGCAGCTCTTTGGCTTCCTGCAAGGCTCAGCTGACTATCTCCCCAGACAACGAAATAGATAATTTATTGATTTTACAGGTAGGACACAAAACCACTCTGAAGGCATCTATATGGGCATTAGGGGAAAAAAAAAAAAAAAAGAAAAAAAAATTATTCAGGGCTGTATTCTCTACAATTCAGACCAGCATTTGCTACCTCCAAATTCAATGTTTCATTTTAACGTACGGCTCAGACCCGTGGATGAAACATGTTGCCTTCTAGAGAGCAGATATAACTGTAGTCCTCAGCCCTAAGAGAGGGCTCCTTTACTGAATGGAGAAGCAGAGCAGCATGAAGTTGGCCCACGCAGGACCAAGGTGCAGACAGGCATTCTCCCCAGCAGCACCACTCCTCCCTCAACCTTCCCAGGCATCCGGAGGCACCGCAGCCTCCATCTCCCAAAGCTACATCCACTGGCTTTGTCCAGCTATTCTGCTGTCTTGAGGGAAACAAGGAGGGTATTTTCTTTGCTAGTCCCTTAATTCAGTCAGCAAACATTCCCCACATACATACACAAAAAAAAACCTGAGCTGGGAAGAATTGCTCTATGCACCATCTTGCATTTGCCAAATGGATTAGCTAATAATTGCTGAGTGTCTCAAATGCAAAAGGGCTCCTGAGCCCTGAGCAGGACAGGGCTTGGCCTTTATTTGCTTTATTTATCATTATTATTTCCCTCCTCCTTTCTCACCCTTGACAAAACCCTGACCTGTTTCCTAAATCCTTTCTTTTGGGAGCAGGGGAGGGACATGGGGTCTTTCATTAGCAAAGCCTGTGAGCCTAAAAGTGAATTTGGGAGGCAGGATATTGACCTTAAAGGCATCTAATGCTGTATTACAAGGTCTAATCCTGCATTCCAGGGCAGGCTGAAAAATGAGGAAAGGATGAGGAGAAAAGACATCACCCACTGTGCACAATGCATTCACTCCAAATGAAACAGAGGTCATTGCAAGGGAGGTGAAGAGACAGAGGACAAAAAGGAGCCAAAATAGATTTGAGTATTTTTCTGGGGACGTACAGAAAATTCTCAAATGTAAAGTGATTTACTACAGTGATTTATTGAACTGATAGCTCTAGTCCCTCTCCTTGGCTTCACACCACTCCCCTGGTCACCCAACAGTTACCTGCTCACAGCTACTATCAAGCACTTATCACACAAGCAGTGGGGTCAGGGCAATTGCTATCCCCACCAGAGCCCAGGAGGACCTGGCAATGTGGTGGGTGATACAGTTGAGTGATGGGATGGGAGAGTCCCTCAGCATGGGCAAAGCAATGGGGCTTCCTAACAGCTCTCAGCAGCACTCCTCTCAGATTAAGTGTGAAATGACCAAAACTGCTTCATCCCATCACCCACAGAAGACTGATAATGCCATAAAACAGGTAAAGCTCTCCCTGTCTGCGTTACCTCCCCAGCAGGCTCCATCACCCAGCCCACCTCAGCAGGTCACAGCGTCACAGCCCTAGGACAAACCAGTCCCAATAATCTCACTGCTCAGATACTTCACTCTCAGGATGTCAGGGTCTGATTTTGTGCTATGACACGTATCTGAGCCATAAGGTCATCACACAACCTAAGTCTTGCTTCGAGTTACTGCTATGCAAAACAGAATGTAAAGGAAAGAAAAGGGATTTCAACAGGACAAGGAGAAAAAAGGAGAACTCTAAGGAATCAATAAATTCACTAGAACGCAAAAAGGAGAGGAGAAAGAAGGGCCAGCATTTGAACATACCTGTATACGAATGTTGATGCCAACAGTGGTGATTTGAAGTACATCTCAGGGTTTTGGTCTGCACAAAAAAAAAAGAACATGAGCTTGAGAAAGTGGTATCTTTAGCACAGTCTTTTCCCATTCTCCAGTGGTGCAGAATGGGTCCCTAGAACACAGGACGTGTCTGGTGCCATGTCTAATCTATCAGTGTTGTGGTTGGTTTTATTACTGTTTTTTACCAGTAGTTCAACAACCAACAGAGCTCAAAGTTTGGTAGGACCTAGATGTCTGTTGAGTTTCTGGGAGGTTTTACTTCATAAAACACGTTTTTTAGGAAAGGAGATGTAAATATCACATAGGAATAAATTGATTTTTTATAACATTTTGTTCAAAAAGAAAATGAACGCTTTAAGACAAAAATTTCTTTCTCTGGCATGTACAGAGCGAAATGATTTGTGACTTACAAGTAATTTGGGGTAGAGGGGGTAAGGAATGGGACCAACTTCTTGGTAAAATTTAGAGTGGTTTTTAAATTACAGAATTCTCTTAAAGCCAACGTCAGATCTCACATATTTTGTGTGCCTCCCAGTCTGCCCCTCTGCAGATGAATTCACTGATATACACCCATCTATGAACCCAGACAGCTAACTAATAATTAAATTTCATTTCTGTAGTCTCATGAAAGCTCCAAAATTCTCAGAGTCCCAGCTCCCCATGAAGTCTGATATCAAGTGAGAAAATGGAGATTCTGGCTTGAGATATGAGAGCAGCATGCAATCACCTACACAGTGATCACCACTGACTGCTGTAAAATAACTCTGTATTCACATTCCTTGAGCACATTCTTGCTTCTCTGCACAGAACACTCACTTTTAAACTGTTTTTCTGTTGGTTTACATTCATGTGAATTAAACAAAATAAACCAAAGCAAATTAGCCCTGACTAGCTTTGGGTTTGCTCCCTTTTGCAAGACACACCATGGCTTTGCTTACGGCACAGCCAAAACCAAAAAGACAATTAAAGTCCCGGTTCCCTTTAAACTAAATGTTCCTATCCAGATTGTGGGTTATGCTCCAAACCAGACAGCGAATCCATCAAAGGGTAGATAAAAGAGTTCAGCATTGTGGCATTCGGTTGTACAGCTCCTTAAATGGTGCAAATTGCTGTCGCCGTATGAACTTTCAGGGGTCCTGACCTGATGGACTTCTGGTTCAGGATCTGAACATTCTACTTTCCAGCTTAGACAGGAAAAGTATGTTTATTATTCCAGAGAACAAGATTTCTTTCTTTGTTCTCTTTTTTTTACCTCCTGGATTCACAGCAGCCAGCAAGGAGAAAAGAGGGGTTGGAGAAGCTCATTGCCTTGCTAATCTGTGGTTTGCAACAAGAGCTGTGGAAAGGCTTCTTGAAGGAAAACCAAACTGGCTTCAGGAGAAAGCCAAACCCAAGTGTTTGGGAGGGATACAGGGGAGAGGATGAAGCGTGGGGAGGGGGAGAGGTAAAGGAGGGTAATAAGAGCTGTGTGTGGTACTTCCACATAGAGAAAAACATCTTGAGGAATGGGTTTAGGATTCCTTCCTTTGGAAACAGTTGAAAAAAGGAGTAGAATATGGCATTGAAGAAGAGGTTAGAAATGATTAAAAATTGAAATAGGCCCCAAAAAAACCCTTACATCCTTAAAGATTTCTCTCTCATCAGCATTCCTGTTCCAGGAGAGCACACTGGGTAAGGCTACGTGACCGATGAATGCATCCTGACCCCAAACGTACCGCAAGAATAATACGTCTTACATCGCACTTTCCTTTGGTAGAGTTCAGAACGCTTTATGGGAAAAGTTATGTTTTCCACAAAAAAAATTGTTTTCCAACAGGAACTGGAACTGGGAGAGGAAAAAAAAAAAAAAAAAAAAAAATTTTCCATTTGAAAACATAAAATCTAGAGGGAAAAACCATTTAGGGGAAAAAGCGTTTTGTTTAAAACCAAAACATTTCACTTCTGAGAGGAAAGCCGAGGCATGGGTAGGTTAAAGTGGCTTGTCCAGAAACCCACTCGAGACTTGCACCTAGATCTCTTAAGCCACAAGCCAGTCTGCCTTCAGTTAAACTGCAATGTCAACAGAGATTTCAGACAAACATCGAGAAATGAGCACGGTGTTACCATCAGAGACGCCGGGTTATAAACCAGTTTCTTTGGAGATCTCCATGCCCACACACGTTCTATTCACCACTGATGTAGAGCAGAAAAGAAAGGCAGGCTGTTCCCGGAGAGGCTATTTCCCACTGTTATCCCCCTGTAATAACCAGCCCACTGGATTGCTCAATCTGCTTATCTATGTACAAGATCACACAGACTACGTACATCAAGCTGAACAGGCAGAAGCCATTTCCAAGGCTCTGGAATTCCTGTGTGCTCCACTTGGGCAACTTCTGTGAGTGAATTCCCCTGAATGACAGTGAGTTTCAGTCTCTCCAAGACCTAAAGATTTTCTCCTAAGCAAACAGCATGTTAATGCTGCATGGAGTTTTTACAGAGCACACGGATCATGTCACGTATGGAGACTCTCAAGATGTCATCTGCCACTTAAGAGGTACTAAGAGAGCCAAGAATAGCAGAAACCCAGAGCAGCACATACCCTTGGGTGCTCTACAGCTGTGCTCGAGTCTGGAAGACATGTAATTTTCACACCATTTCTCACCAACCTATGTTCAGTCCACTCCATTTTCCCAGCTCTGTGGTCTAAACACACAAATCTCCAATTTTCACCCAGTCTTCTTGCTCACATGAGCTGGCAGTGCCCCTGCATAAAACACTTTCAGTCCACTGTATTTTGGTTCTCTGATTTACCTTGGCTTCTGGAATTGGCTCCCCTGTTTAATAACTAATTCACTAAGCAAAGAGAGGGAAACAAATAAACCAGGGAAAAAAAATCTACCTGGGTGAAGCAATAGATTTGTCCCTCCACCTTCTTCCTGCCTTCTTTTGTGGGTGAGGAAATCTTTGCAACCTTTGCTATCTCTCCAAGTTAACCATACACGCTCAGCTAGTCAGGTGTTTCCAAGAAGATCATTCATCCCAGGGAAGGAAGGAGGAATTTTGGGAAGAAAATATTTAAGTTAGGTATTTTCAGCCATCAGCCACCATCTGTATGGTGAGCAACATCACAGATTCTTATCTCAGCTGGAATCAGTCACATAACATCAATAGCCTCTCCATAAATGAAGCAAATCTGTTCCAGATGAAGAGAGATTGCCATGAATCTCACACCTAAAAGCAGCATTAGGTGTAACCAATCTAAATTGTCACCAAACCCAAGAGTGGAGGATGCAGAAAATACCTTATAACATGGATTATTTTTATGACGTTGTGGAAATTGGAGCAGAAATGCTGGACTTGCAATAAGACCTAGAAATAAACCCAAGACTTGGTCTCTGTATTTGTTGATGTGTTGTGTTGCTGTAACGTCGTACAACCACACTCATGCTGTGTGACCCTGCTAGCTAGATCTGATCTCCAGGGCTTTTAAAACAACCTGGGCTTAGATCTTTAAGCTTGACTTTTTTCTTGGTGTCTGAGAGGGATGGGCACTCAGCTGTTGCTGAATGCCATTTCTATGCTTCTTTTGGGCCTCTGGAAACACTGTGCTTCTGCTGCTGCTGTGATCTCCATCTAGCTAGATCCAGCTCTATGTAGAGTTCTGGAACACAGTGTGACAACTGAAGGGTTAACGCAATACCTAAGGCATGCTTTCAACATCCAAAGCAATTAAAAGTTGGACTTCTACATGATTTACTGTCAGACACAGTGCTCAGAAACATCACCCTCTCTCATTCCAATGGCCAATAACTCACTGAACTCAGATCCCCTCAGGTCCAAGAATTCCAGGTATCAGATTCTTGGTGAATTTACCTATGGTACATATATTTTTTTTCCTCGGTTTGTTATGAAGGATGAGCCTATGTTATAAGCCTTAAAAGAAACTCCACACGAGCAAGAAACCCATCAGCAACTGACAGCAAAGAGATAAAGTGAAGATTATCCCTTGACAGTCACCATATCTTTCAGGCACGCCTTCTCCAACCACCAGGTGATCAAGGTCAAGAGAATTTCTCTCTCCCATGATAAATCCAGCTCACTACAGAGAGGCCAATCTAGATTAGTCCTCTGGCTAACAGCCCTTGTGCAGCATAAGAGATGAAGGTTGAGGCCAAGGAGAAGCATGGAGTTCATGTAACCTATTCCGATATTCAACATGATTAGTGTTGCTGGAGCCCTCTGTGCAGACATAGGGCAGGGATCTGCTGTGGATCTGTCGTCTTCTGCATTTCTTCATTCTCCAGAGAAGGATTGCATGTGAAATCTTGCAGCTGTCTTAGCAAGACACTTCACAAAAGGGGTCTCAATTGCCCCCCTGGAGATCCCTACCCGAAGTCAGTGGGAGAGCATTTGTTGCATCAATGGGTGTTGGCTCAAGACCTAAAATAAATGGACTTCGAGATCCTATCCACGACGCACTATGGCATACATCAGCTACCACATGGATATATGGGATATATGTGAAGAATAATGCCTTGTGAGACAGGATCTCAGTGACTGGAATTAAAACGTTGCACTAATCTACACGAGGATCAGACTTGCTCTCAAAAACCCTTAAGTAGCTTCTATTACAATATGTCATAATTAGAAAGAACGAAAAACTGAAAAAACTACAGGAATGTGTCAAAGGCATAGGAAAACTAAAGAAACAACAAAATCAATCTACCCACACATGTACTTTTCTCTAAACCATGAAAAAAAATTTGGCTTGGATTGAACTGAGTTGAATACGAAGACCAAAACCAGTCACTAATTAATGGTGTCTGGTTTTCTGGTATTTCTGCACTGTAAAAATTAATGAGGGACTTCTCTGGGAAAATAAATGGTTAGCTGGAAAGCCAGTTTTGGCCTTTGTTTTTTTCAGTTAGTCACAACCTCTCCATGAGATCTCTTCAAACTTCAGGCTGGTTAATTTCCAGGAACTTTTCGTTATCTACCAAAGCCAACTTTTCAAATGAGGAGTTGATATAATCTCCCCAATATCAGCATGCAGAGACAAGGTGTGAAATTTAAGAGTTCAGGCTGACCTCATTTTCTCTAGCCATACATAAACACGAAGAATAGGCAAAAAAATTTAATTTCCGTGTATTTCTAGATGCATCCATATATATAATTTCCTGAGTATCAAGACGTAGACACCAAACTCTCTATTCTTAGCTGTGGCAATCACCTGTATTAGCCATTTTGAGGTAAGCAGGTTATCTTGTCTACATAAGAAGCTTCAAAGCTAGGGAACATTTAGACTGAGCAATAGAGCGTGGAGCAAAGCCCTGCACTAATATTAACTTCCAACAGGTCTGATATAAGTCTGGCACTATGTAGACACCAGGTAAATCCTTAAAACAAACTAGTGCATGAACATGGTATTAAGTATTGCTCTTAGGCTGAAAAACTCCGCCTGCCAGTACTTCTAGCTAGTCCAGAGCTGTGGAAGCAATAAAAGAAGGCTACTCAGCGAGCAGCAGATTTAGAGCACAAACACATTTCACTTGGCCTCACCAAAGGCACAGATATCTGATATTCTCTGCCTTCCTGGTAGAGTTCCCATGCTCCTTATCAGCCTCCTGTTCTCCCAAGAGGAAAATCCATCACACCACCACCAGCACCCCACCCAGGGAAGCAACACACAGCAGCTTGGGTGTCCTGGCAGAGGCCAGCACGCTGCATTCTGCTGAGCAGCCCCCAGTGCAGACCAGCAGAGCTCAGCGAAACAGCCTGTTGGGCATGGAGAGAACAAACCCAGGAGGAAACCATTTACAGACCTTCATGAGCAGCACTAACATCACATCCTTGCATAGTAACTGGGAGCTTCAGATGGAAACTCCTGAACCAAATCTTCAGCTGCTGTAAATCAGGATAGATATTCACATTGACAAAGCTCTACTAATTAACATCAGCTGGAGATTTTTTTATTTTTTTTTTCCTCTTTGCAGTTATCCTAGAATCTGTGACTTGGGCTTTTCCTGCTAATGAATCCACTTCCTGCACCAACACAGTGTTGGACAAGGAGTGCTCTTTGGGCACTTCCAGGCAGCGAGTTCTTCTTCAAGGCCTGTGGAGAGCTGCAGGTGTTTGGCTTCAGATGAAAGGAGGAACTAACAATGCGGGTTTATTTCTGACATTAGTCCTGATATTTTGATGAAGTATTTCAGTGATGTCAGAGCCAAACCCTAGGAAAGAAATATATATGTGTAGTACACAGGGTTGGGACAAGTGAATGCATTAAAAGTACATGATTATTTTGGTTATGATGATTTAGAGCTCCAGCGGTGCTGAATCATGTTCAGCCAAAGAAATATCATGGAGAGAAAATTTACTTTTCTATTTGCAGAAAAGGGGGAGAAGTGGAAGGCTGGGAGGAGAGAAAGGAAAGAAAAATAACAAAGAATCAAAAGATGAAAATATGCACCCATCTAAAATTTTCTTCTTAATTATACTCGTTCTTAGGAAGGTGACCACAAAGCACAGAGATGTTTAATCCATTAAGGGCATAATCTTCTGGACAGAATAATCTGAATTTAGTCAACTCACCAGCCTGCTTCTCACTGGGTGGGCTCTGGCTGGGGAGGTGATAGGCTTTCACTTCATTCCCTCAGATTAGGCCAATGTACCACAGCCTTTATGGATGGTATCTAATAACCTTTGCCAGCAGCTTGTCAGCATGAGCACTGCAGGAAAACAGATTTTGATCTGAGAGTAGCACAGCCCTGAATGACATCTAGTACCACAGTAGCAAGGGGAGGATGGCTTTGGTGAGAGCATGTACCTTGGGGAAGAGCGAAATGGTTCCCTATTGATAGCTCCCTCATTCATCTCTTCCAGTTTTCCTCAAAGGTTGAAAAGGCAGAAATACCCCATCTGTTTTGCAAAGCATGGCTGGATGGAGGGATTGAGTCTGAAAGCCTGGCTTGAGCCAGAGCAATGTAAGGAATCTCCATGGAGGGGTTGGAACTGGGTGATCTTTAAGGTTGCTGCCAACCTAAGCCATTCTATGACTCTATGATCTCTGGAGACAGTGAGTTTCTTGATGCAGTGGCACAAGGGCACTGAAAGGATGCACATCTCACCTTGTCCCCTGCTCTTCTCCTCTGGAACAGAGAGGACAACACCAAACTACATCACAGGACCATTAAGAAACAGCATGCACATATAAATACTAAGGGTCTGCCTGGAAAATAACATGGAGACACAAAGCAAAGGCTTAGATGTCATAGCATGACCAGATCATCATCAGACTTCCACCCTCCCTCCAGCACCTGCTGCATGTGGAGCTGTACCTCATCTTGGATATTGGAGGTCTGCATTCAGGTTTCTGTACGTCCTTGGTCAGAATTAAAGTCACCTAGTCTTTGGCTGTTCTGCCATGGGCCTGCGTGTCTCTGCTGTTTTGCGACAAACGCTCAAACGCTCAGAGGAGGCTCAGATTTGTCTTGACTCAGAGTAAGAATATATGTGAAAGCTCAAAAAACAGTAGCATATGTGTGGTACTTGAAAGAAAACTGGTTTCCTGATCATGCTATTTATCCTCACTCTCTGTTTCCATTTAGACACAAGCTCACACAGTCATGCAGGCCAGGTGTTGATGGAAGAAAGGTTGTGACTGTGGTCCTGTTTCTTCTGAGCTTTCTGTGCACTGAGCAGAGCTGAGTCCATAGCAGGGTAGTTTCTTTCTTAATCATTTACTTGTTTTAATGTCAAGAATGGGCTATGCAGCCATAAGACAAATACACACATTCTCTTTTCAATCTTTCCAATTCAAGAAGTGATGAAGTTAGGTTTTTACAAGAGCAAAAGAGAAGGTTTTGCACATCTTTCCTTTGGCAACAACTATTGCCGGTTAAAGTGTCAATTAAAGATGATTCCCCCATCAAAAATATTTTGTAATGGTCAAAGAGATCATTTGTGTTATAGAATCATAGAATGGTTCAGGTTGGAAGGGACCTTAGAGATCATCTTGTTCCAACCCCCCTGCCATGGGCAAGGACACCTCCCACTAGACCAGGTTGCCCAAAACCCCATCCAGCCTGGCCTTGAACACTTCCAGGGAGGGGGCATCCACAACTTCTCTGGGCAACCTGTTCCAGTGTCTCACCACCCTCACAGTGAAGAATTTCCTCCTTATATCTAGTCAAAATCTACCCTCTACCAGTTTATAACCATTACCCCTTGTCCTGTCATTATCTGTTCAAGCAGACAAACACAACAAGCCCTGAACACAGGGAATGCGAGGAAATGGAGGCCAACACCAACCTGTATGTCCCAAGACCTGGTATCCACACTGAATCCAGTCCTGACAGCACCATTTCCCCAGAATAACAGGACACTCAGTGAAGTTTCCGCACTGCTGCAGCTCAACTCTGGCAGGGGTGATGAATTAAGAGGGAAAGTGGAAAGGATAAATTGACAAATGGGATTACATGAAACGAAACTCAAGGAAAACTCTCACCTGAAGCTCACTCTAGTCCCAGGCATTTGGCTCTGGGTTCTTCCTCACTAAAGTCATCCTAACCCTCTGCCCTCCATTTCCACCTGTCTTTGGGAATGGGATGGACCAGGCTCATCCCACACTGAAATAAGCACAGAGAAACATCCAACTCCTTTTATTTTCAAGCGCCATTTGAGATCTAGAATTACCATGAGCTCCACTGATGATCCAAATGAATGGACAGCCTATGGGACTTGGTAAGTCTGTATTGGTGGGTAAACACACGCAGGCTGAGGACCACCATGTACAGGCACAAACCTTGTGAGCTGGTCCCAAAACCATGCTTGAACACAGAGCACTCTGGAGATGAAGCATAGCTTGCAGTGCCCGTTAAGTATCCTGGGAAAGAGGTCTTCTTCACTGAAGATTTTCCCAGAAAGGCTACAACTTCTCCAAAAGCCCTGTGTGTTACCCAGGCACTAAACCACCCACAAACTGAGCCCCAGAGAATATGGAATTAACTGCTCGTTTCCCAGAACCCTCAGGCAGTTTGTCACAGGCTAATAAAAAGAATAACTGATCATGGGGGAAAACCATAATTAGGTTTACAAAATGTGCCCTAGCCTTCTTGTTTTGTTTTGAATATCAGTCCCTCCAAAGAAGGAGTATTTTGTGTTTCTATGATTTCCTGAGTAAAATTGAGGGGAAATCATAAAATGAAAAAATAAATAAATAAATAAAATCCACAAAAAAACCAGACTTTATAAATGAAAAGTCCTTATCTTGACATGAAAATATTATTCAGAATCTCTGTGGATTGTTTTGCTAATTTCCAAAATGGATGATCAAATACAGAGTGATCCTTCTTTGACTGCCAATATTTTTAATAGGCATCTTAGTCAATGTTAGTACAGCTGTCCCTTCAAATCAACTCTTCTGATGACTCACACTTGGATTCAGAGATTTCCCGAGGTTTTATCTGCTCTCCTAATGCTCTTGGTGGACCCGTCCTTGAATCCCATCACATGAGAGCAGGAGGTGCCTCCTCATCCAAAACACACAACCCACTGGACAGGGAAAAGGACACACAATTAAAAAGCAGGAAAGGAAGTAAAAAAAAAAAAAAAAGACCAGCAGGGTCATTTCATGTTCCAGCAGATCTGCATTTATACACAAAGCACTTGGAACTCTGTATTTCTGCAGCCACCCTTCAGTCTTACTCATGGCGAGTTCACATCACCTGTTTCCCCTTTGAGTCGACATTTCCAAGGACTTTGGCTTCCTGACATGCAGTTGGAAAATTAAAAGGCAAGAAAGTCTTCACATTTCTGAAGAAAACACGGCTGCTTGAAGAGCCCCAGGGAAATGTCAACAGCCAATGGAAACGAAGAAGAGGAAGCCATGAGACACTGTCCCTACTGTAGAAAACAACCAATGAATTAATATTCATTTGAGAAACTAAATGTCTCCCCGATTAAACCTTTTTCATGTCCATTCTACCAAAGACTGAAGGGAATTCAATAGTGGAGTTGCAGAGGGAGAAAAGCATTATCTTATAAACTTTCGTTCTTCAGGTGGAAAAGTGCCTTGTGGCCCAAAGTCAATGTATAACATGAGAAAGGTTTTGTGTAGGTAACTGTAATTTTGTTACTGCTCAAATTGGTCTTGGTCCTCTTGAAAATAAAAAATTAAATAGAAAGTAAATATAAATGGAGAAGTCTCAGGGCTGAATAGTTTAATTTTGAAGCCTCCAGTAGCTTGAAATATCTCCAAACCTATTAAACCCTGAAACCAAAATAAACATTTTGTCCTCCCTTCATGGAAGCATAAAGAATGTCTTAAGTCAACTTGTCCACTTGCCTGCCAATACCAAATTGCCCTCAAGAACATATTCTCTAGGGCTTTGTCAAATCAGCTTCAGCATTCCTCAAGCAACAGGGGGTTCTACCATGTTCCTGGAAAGTCTATTCCACAATCTGCAACCGTACCCTTTTTAAAAAGTGCTATAAAGTGCCTGCTACCTGCCAGCACCATAGCTGGAGAGGACTTGGATTTTCCATTCTGTGGTAAACCCCTTGTTCTCAACTATTTTTCCAATGTGAATGTAAAGGAAAGCAAAATATTTTCAGTATTTCCTACTAAACACAGTTTTGAGAAAAAAAAGACTCTTGCAGTTGATAAAAATGTTCATCTCAGCAAAGAAAAATTTTCATACTGAGTTCAATTTTTGTTGCGTGTATGCAACTGATATGCTAGAGCACCTAAAATAAAAAAGGAAATGAAAATACAGCCTGAATTTCAAAACCAAACTTTTTTCTTTTTAAATGAAAAATTATCAGAATTAACATTTGCAAACCATTCCAGTTTTATCAAATTGGCTTCTTCCAAGAGGAAAACATTCCTTCAGAAAATTTCCCATTGGCTCTCAGACAGGTCTATGCAATATCAAGGTCAGAAAGAGTGCTTTTGGTTTATGCTCTCCAAGAATTTGAACTGCTCAACTATTTCTTTCTCAGGAGATGCATTTCACAGGAGATGACTATAACGCAGTTGCAGGATTCCTTTTAAATCAAAGGAATTTCAATTATTTCAATCAGTGCATTCAGGAGCAGTTCAGGACCTAAGGCTAAATTCAAACAGTCCTTAGGTAGCTATGATTCTTTGTCTTTTCTTGAAATATTAATTCTTGCACCTTGGATTTTCCAAACATTTTTATCCACTTAAGAATCTAAGCGTTCCTTAAATTTAAGAAATTTTCTATACACAACCCAAGCTACTCTTGATCTTAAATTCAGGTCTAGGGTTGCTGTGAATTGACAAACATAGGGAAAAAAAATCAAAAGAAGTATTTCCCATGGCACACTGGCAGAACTGGGATCGGGTCCTTGGATGCCTTCCATCTGCTCCCAAAGTCGTGTGGGCGTGTACCTAACGCACAGACATCCCCTCTCTGCCAGAACCCAATTCGTGCAGCCTCCACTTTGCCCCCAACTCCAAGACTTAATGCATGTCCCTCACCACCAAAGCTGCTAGCATTGATTAATAATTGTTTGCAGAGAAGCTGTTTGCACTATCAGCTGTTTGTTATTGATTAAGAAGCACTCTGCAAGGAAAGACTGGGTGGCTCCAGCTCTGGGAAGTGCCAATGAAAATAAAGCAGATGTCAGTGGACCTCAGCTTCTGTGCTGGGGCTAAGAAAAAGGCAGCATTGTGGGTGAGACAGCTCACTGAGATGTTGGTCTTTGCCAGTTACATACCAACAATAATAAGCACTGGATAAATAGGTGGGATACTCACGAGGGGAACCAACAGAGGGAGTTTAAAATGAGCAAAAGAAGAAGGAGGGGGCGGCAGGCGTTAGACTTTCCAGCTTTCTGAGAGAACAAGGTTTATCCTCAGTCGGGGGAAAAACAGATTTACTAAACACGGTGACCTCACTTGTTTGCACAGCATTTGGTAACGTGTATTTTATTACCTATGCTACCTCCATGCTAGCTTGCAAAGCCTTTCCAGCAGCCCTGTGAAGGATGCCGAGCATATGGAAAAGAAATAAACCAGACTCAGGAAGGAATGGCACAGCTGGGCGAAACAGAAAACAGCCTAGAAAGTGAGAATAAGTGAGACGGTACCATCCAGAGGGGTTTCTCTGAGGGCTCAGCTTCTGCCTGCAACGCAGCTCCAGCAACCAAACTGGACACAGCCAGCATTAAGCATGGGTGGGGCTGATCAGCCCTGCTTCGTGCGAGCACTGAAAACTTGGGTGAGACCACTGCACCGTTCTGAAAATGTGAGACAGAGGTCTCGCTGCCAGCTTACATGAAATAACATAATAATAACAATAATAATAATAGCTCGTTATTTTTGGTGGAGGAAGCATCGCCTTATATGCAACCAGAGGAGAGAGTCCTCAAAATGAGGTTTAGTTAAAACCAAAGTTGAGCTTTTTTATTACTGCAAAATTTAGACCCTTGATTTTGGCCATGAGATATGACCATAACGCATGAAGCAGGAAAATGGGTTGTCTGCAGCCCAGAGACAAAGCCCAGGAAGTCCCAAAAGCCATTTCTTAGGGCCCATCTCTGCCTCAGCTCTCTGCATCTCTTTTCCAGCTCTTTGCATCTGTGAGCTGGAAGGAAGCAAATGAGCCTGTGAACTGAGCATTAAAGTTCAATGGCACTAAAAAATATAACAAAAAGAAAAGTAAATCCTGCTGGAATAAAAATAACAATTAAAGAAGCAGGGAGGGAAACATTCACTCTAAGGTGAAGGCAAGAGTGCTTAGAATCAGTCCAGATTAAAAAAATAAAAACAAGCCACCAAGTTACTTGTCTCATCCCACGTGTTACAAAAGCAGACTGCCTGCTCTAGGGGCAAAGATCACACAGGAACCAGTTCAGACAAGAAATCACCTACACTGTTATTCCGTATTGGGCCCAAAGTAAACACGGGAGAAGCAAATGAGTAGCAGGTGGGCTGTTGAACCCTGTGTGGAAGACACAAATGGCATTTGGCCAGGGTGAGGTCACCCTGTCTGAAAACAGGCCACCAAATTACCCAGGATCTGCATAGCTCTCACTCATGCAACTGCCTGTGCATCACTTCTCCATCAGCTGATGTATCCACACAGCGTTACCCAGACAGGAGTGGAGGTTTGGCTGGGCAGAACATGGATACCAGAAGAGTGGCTCTTTGGATGTTCTCCAGTGGTTTCAGCCATGCTTACTTCATTCCCACTTCCCAGCCTCATGTAATGTGTTTCCTGACCTTTACTCTGTACCAAGACCACACTTTGCCTTTCCATTTACTGTCTCCATCTCTCATTTCTTGAGGTTCAGTTTAACAAGACAGACATCTTCCTGCCCAGAACCTTGGTTTGGTTTCAGCCTCAGCTTCTCCAGCTCCTGTCCATGAAGGACCTTGACCTAAGCATCATGTTCCTGAATGCAAATGGTGCTCCAACCTTGCCTTCATCCATCCAGTCAACCCCTAAAGGCACATACAAAGCAGTGGACACATGTTCTGACCTGCTGCAGGTCAATCAGGTCCTTTCTGGGCTTCAAATAACCATAGTTGAACATATCTGACTCATCTGATGAGCCTTGTTCGGGGCAGTAGATATTAGCACAGATGCAGCATTACACTCATCTGGCCAAGTAGCTTTGAGCTCGCAGCCTGTTGCCATTGGACCTCCCCAGCGTGTTGCTGGGACAGACAGACGTGAGCTGGCTTCACCTGGAGACCTGGCAAACCTTGTGCAAGAGATCTGCAGCGCTGATAACGTGTATTAACGCAGGTCTCATTAAGGTTCCTCAACACCAGGGCGAAGGGCACAAAGCAGCAGTTCACAGCAGTGAATGAGGCAATGAGCAGGGGATGGCCACGGCTGGTTCTATTCACGTAAATTGGGTCTGTGTTTGACCACCAGGTTGGACTCAGATCCCAACACTGCGGTGGGGGAAGGAGAGCCTAAAGAAAGGAGAGGCACAGCAGGGGACTTCAAGTGGATCCTGTAAGCTGTTATTGGGAGAAGCTGTCTCAATGTCTACTGTGCTTGAGAGCCTCTTGTTGATGGGAGAAATGCGTCAGCAGAGCATTTCCACGCACGGCAGCTCAGGGCAGAAATAGCAGAATTAGCCAGCATCGCTGCAGCCGTCACCCAAGCAGCTACAAGGGAAGCAGGTGGAAGCTTCATGAGGACAACCTGAACCCAGCCCTGCTCCCACCAAAGATGGCTGGGCAGTCTCAATTTGTGAGGTGACCACAGGCAGAAGCACAGTGCTGAATTAGTGCTTGTGCATGATATAAACAGCAAGAACTGCGTTGCATCAACTGTTCCTTCCAGCCAATGGTCAGCCATCACGAGGTCTGGCCAGATTTCCCATCTCAGCAGGAGTTCATTTTTTGAAAATGAAGTGACACCCGATCCCCCCTTCTTTGATTTCCAGGAGGAAATTTCAAGAGACATGAATTTCCTGGGCTGGGAGTTGAGTAAAATAACATGCAAACAACCAAACAAAAAATCCACTTTTCGGTTAGCCACAAAGATTGAGCAATCATCATGGGATGTTGTCAGCTGGCCTCTTCCAAGGAGCTCTCTCCCAGCTCCACCTGGTGGCAAAAAGATCGCTCGGGTTTGGAGTTGTGGGCATCCAGCTGGATTTCGGGGACAGTGGGCTTAGGTCGTGGGGCTGCCATTTTGTGTCAGTGCCCCCCATTCTGCATGGCATTGGCTTGCCTCCTCTCGCCAGGCGGGAACAACCTTGTAGATGCTCTCTTGTAGAAAGTCAACATGCTGATACAGACAGCCTCACACAGTGTGAAGAAGTCGAAGATCCTTCTAAGCCATAAGCCTTTAAATGAGTCAATGCCAATCTCAGTCAAGATTGCTCCAGAATTTGATCACCTTCTGGTCTAAAATACAGCTCATGTCAGGCCTTACCACAAAATTTTCCAGCTACAACAATCAGAATAGCAATAGCTACATCACTGGTTTGGTATTTAGCTATGTTACCTTCTGAAAGAAGGAAAGAGAGAATGAGAGGGAAAGAGAGGGAAGGAGAGTGAGAAGAAAGAAGAGATAATCCCAGTAGCTCCAGATCAAATGCACAGCATTCGTCACCTAGCTGCAGGAATTAATTCCAGCTCTTCTCCAAATGTTGGAATCTTGATATTTTAAGAAGTAAAACAAAAGACATTTCCTGAGAAAACAGCAAGAAAAAAGTACAAAAAAGTATTTTTTCTAAATATTAAGCATCTGATTTCTGAACATTGAAAATCATCAACTGGCAAAAAGCTCAGAGGCTGGCTGGCAGCTAAGTAAGAGGCAAAAGACCCAAGTAGGTGATTATTTGACTTTTAACAGAAAGCTGATTACAAGTACTGTTACTGTTATACATTCTTGCTGAATATACTCTCAAGAAGGCTCCTTGTGTCCTTCAGGGATCTCACCCTAGCTTACATGTACCAGGCCTGGCGTATACATAATGCCAGGAGCTGAGGTCACTGGTATGAGAAAAATCAGGGTGTGAGAAGCAAAGTCTTCGTCAGAAATTATAGAAGCTATAGAGGGCTAATGCAGGCTTCAGAAGCACTCTGATGAAACTGTACAGAGAAAATAAAGCACGAGGAAAGGGGGAAAAAGGGGGAGGAAAAGCCATGCTACTGACCTTTCTGAAAAGGGCTGCATCCAACTGGAGCCCCACTCATTTCATAAACTGCCCGAGTATATATTAAGCTAAAGCCAAATGCAGACCAGCAAAGCAAATGTCCTAATCTGACCTCCACCCATTGGGATCCCCAGGCATTTCACCGTGGCTCAGTGTCCTCCACCCACTTGATCCCTTTGGGAAGGGAGAGGAGCCGATGTCAGCAGCAGCAAGGCCCTGAGGACGCAACACAAAATCCACATCTCGCTCTCTCATAGGGCAGAGGACAGCACAGATGGCATTTCCAACTGAAGGAGTCAGTGCAAGAGCCAAGCTCTCTCCCTTAACTCTAGAATCAGCCAATAAGCTTGGAAATGACCAAGCTGAAGTTGGTAATTGCTCGTTAATTCCAAAGCATCTTTGACATCGGTCATAATAATTCCCATAACTCTAGTTGAATTACAGTTCAGGTGGGAGACAGGTTTCACAAAGTATTTAGTAGAGAGCATTTAGCAAAAAAATGCTTGTCTGTGTTATCTACTCAGATTTTATGGTTTTCACAAGGGCGATATTTTTTCCTCAAAGTGATTAGGAATAACTGCACCACAGCATGTTTCCTTCCATTAGTGATATCAAACAGATGCTCTTAAATAATGAACTGCCAGCCCTGCGAAAAGCAAGAATGTTCCAAAATGCTTATTTGGGAAAAGATGAGCAAAAAAGATTATTAAGCCAATTAAATCCCTGATTAAAAAGAAACAATTCCCAAAATATCTTCTCTTGAATATGTAAATTGTAAGACCTATCACACAGCTGTTTGTTTTGCATTTTGAGTGACTGTTACTTGATACAATGGGATCTGGATTTCTGACAGGGATCAAAACACCTCAAAATAAAACTAAAGTATGGATTCACTTGGAAATAACCTTCCCTTTCTAACAGTGCTCTAGCACATCCCATTTCTCAAGTGGTGTCAGGTGAGAGTGAGATATAAAGTTCAAGTGGTGTGAGTAAGGTCGGTCTTGGAAGCAGGGGTCAGGAGATGGAATCCAGAGACCTCAATATTATAATAATGATCTTGTATGAGCACCCTTATACCTGCATATGGGTCGAATATTCCCATAAACACTTACTTCCAATGGATAATTTGAGTCACAATTCAGTTAGCTTTTTCACACAGTATGCTTTGGCTTCCAAGGGATATATAAAATATATTTTCTAAAATAAAATATTGCCGTTTCCATCAAATTTCCTCCCCGATATCCCTTCCCTTGTACTTCCATGCACAGAAAATACTCTTTTTTATTCCCATGCTCACTTATGAGAGTTACAACTCAAGTGCATCCTGTCACTGTTCTGAGATGCAGACTGAGCTTGCCAGCCAGCTCATCTCCCATGATGTCCCTGGGGTGGGATGTGCTGTGTCCAAAGGGAGTGACCAGGAGGCCAAGGCACAGGGGAGAATGGGAACAGCAGCAACTGAACATTGACTCCTGCAAGTTGTCACAGCTGCATTTATAATTATTTATAACGCATTCATATAATAATAATAATAGCAATGATAATAATACTTCTTTTTCATTTTTCCAATGCATTTTTTCTTTTTTTTTGCAAAGATGAAAAAGACACAAAAAACATTATCCAGTCAGCTGTGGCCTGCTTATGCTGTTGAAATAAACCATTCCAGCTCATTTTCTGAATGTGGAAACCTTCCGTCCACCAGTGATGCAAAATTAGCTTGGTACCACCAGCTTCTCTGCAGCAAAACCCACACACAGCTCAATTCACAGTGTGATTTGCTGCCGCAATAAAACAACAGCTGACTTCATCACATGGAACCAACCAGCTACACAAAAAAGCCACTTGCCACATTTCGTTCACTTAACCAGTATTTCCACCATTTCCATTTTATTCAGATGTACCTCTAATTATCCTTAAGGGAATCAACAGCACAAGAGACCCAGTGGAGTTCAAAGGATTGCTCGGCTGAACATTTCCACTACTTTTAATATGGAAGTCCAGGAAGGAAAGGCAATATTGGACAAATTTCTTCATGGCAAGTGTTGTTAATATGCTGTGCGTGGCCACCATGCACTCTTTGTTGACCTGGAAATTAGGAATTGAGTTTATCCCATTAGGTAATTTCTCCTTATGCTAGATAACTCATAACATTTCAGTTACAGCTGTAGAAACTGACATGAGCCAGTAGGGAGAGGGAATGGTGGAAGACTCAACTGGGCATTGTTTGGGCAGGACTGCAATCATCCAGGGCTTTGAGATGGGCCGCCCAGAGCATCCAATAAAATAAAATAAAATAAAATAAGTAGAAGAATGGCATCTTCATTGTGCAAATGTCAGCTGGTAGAAATAACTTTCCTAAAAGAGCAAACTTACACTTAATACCTAATGCAACACAAAAAATATACAGCCTCCTTGCTGTGTCATTGTACAGCTGATCTGCACTTCTGAGCTGGATCCATATGCTCAAAGGAATAAAGAAATAAATGCTAACAGGCACAACCAAGATCATTCACACCCAGGGAAGGGAAATCAGTGTTTTTGTTGAAGTTTCTTTGCTTCAGGAGATGAAAGACAGAAGAAAAAGAGAGAAGACGGAAGACATGACAGAAGACCAGCCTTGGGGCTAGGGGTATTTTACCAGTCTGGAAGACATCAAATCAGGTAAAGATCACCCACCCACAAGTGCCTCCAATGTCGTCTTCAAGCTTTTTTCTCTCTCTTTTTTTTTTTTTTTTTTTAATATGAGTGCTACCTTGTTAGAAGCAACTAAGCCCATTTTTTCATCTTTAACACAAGCAGATGCTGAAGGATTCCCTAGGGTTGGAGCACCTTCATTTCCTTTTTATTCCCCCTACCAGCAAGCTGCCCAGTCATCCTGGGGCATCGCTTGCATAGAACATGGTCCTGCTTTAATGAGCATAATCCCTCGAGGGATACTTCCATGGAAGTGAGGGGGAGAAATGAGTGATAATTTATGACGAGTGCCCTTGCAATTAGCACCTTGTTTCCAGTGCTGCCTGGGAAGATGAGAAGGCCATGAATGAAAGCATTGCTGGGACAGGCTCTGTGCAGGAGCTATTGGCCAGAGCACACTCAGCGCACATAGGTTTCTATCAGCGATTCTGTAACAGTAGTTCATCATCAAAGTAAAGATGGAGAATCAACCAAAATACAGATTCTGGACTGCAGTTTCAGTATTGCTTACCTCGCTAAGATGTCAGTTACGTGGATGTGGAATCAGACTCTGATCAGAGCTCTTCAGGATTTTTCTCTTAGCTCAGGAAAGTTTTGCCCCAGTCCCTGGGTTTGGAATTCTTACGGTCACTGCTGACAGCCATGAAATTTAGAGGGTATGTGGATGTAAATACATGTGTACATGCACATACACATACAGGTAACACAAGGCATGATGGAGAAAGAGACGTCTGACAGGTACCACTAACCCTCTCTGTTATTCTCTGTGTGATTATCTCTGTTTACTCACCACTTCAGAAATCACTTCATGGGTACCTGGAGGCTGATGTGCTGGAGCAGCAGTGATAGACTTGTTTATTTCTCTAGTTGTGGCTAACCAGGAAGGCCAGCCTTCCCTGGGATGTGGTTTCCCCACCAGCATCAAGAGAGAGTGAGGGAACTGCTGAATGAATGCTCCAGACTTAGTGTATGAGGATTATTTGTAGAACACTTGAATTTCTGCATCTATTTTAGTACATCAGAATGGTAAGAAACATTCCTGGGCACTGGAACTTGGTTGGATATATTGTTAAAACATTAGAAGTTCCCCAGCCTGGTTTTAGTTAAGTTAAAAGCACACTCCCAAACAATTTATAGGCATGGATCAAACTTTAGCATAGGCCAAGGACCATTCCCAAGAGGCATTTTGAATGGAGCCACCTTGTTCTGGAAGGCCAGGTGGCATCAGTGTCAGGGCTAAGTGTAATTAAATAGAGGAGATGCAGCCAGAAAGCCCAATCCACTCCCTATACTGACAACGTGATTCCTGGAAGCAGCAGCATAGATGACCTGGGAGAGGATGTAGAAAGTGAAATGGCCTCTCTGCTTTTCTGAGCAGCTGGCAGCATCTCCTCTCATCACCTTTATAACCCAGGTCCTGAGGGAAGTGCTCTATTTGGATCTGACAGCTATACCCTTTACTACCCTGGCTGCAGCACACCAGTCCTGCAGCCAGCAGCACATGAGGGAGTCACGTGTTTAGCATTGTCTCCAGCCAGCTTTGATTCCTCCTGCACGACTGGCAATCGGCAGAAGTGGAGGAGACAGCTTCTAGTGTAAGTCTGGCTTGAAGCAAATCCATAGGAAAGAACATGAACCATGCTGTTGTTCCCTGCCTGCTTCCCATCACAGAAAGGCAGAATAAAAACACTGACGTGTGGCATGATTTGTGTATTTGTCCTACCCACCAGTGGTACCTCCATATCTTAAGTAGTGTTGAGGGCATTTACCAACACATGGCTCTAGGCTGAGCTCTCAGAATGACCAAGGCATAAGTTTGGGCACATCACACCTCCTTCAACTTTTTTAGACCTCTTTCAACTTTCTGACTCTGTGCCTGTACCCTTATTTGGACTAATAGAGGGCAAGCGTGGCATAAGTCACTTCAATAACCCCATTAGGACCTCTGTGATTCAAAAGCACCTCTGAACCTTGAGTTATATCAATGATGATGGTGAATCAAGACTTGACTCCGCCATCTTCTCTCTCAGTAATTAGATTTTTTTTTTTTTATTGTCCATGTAATAGTCAGATTTTCATCAACCATGCCTGTTTTATGGGAAGCTCTGTATAAAATGTGTCCCCTCATTTTTATTTTTCTCTCTCTCTCTACACTGTGTTTTTGCTCACGAATACCAACGCTCTCCTATATTCATCTGTGATCAGTACATTGGTTTCCTAGCTTGGCTACATGTAGAATTCCACACAAAACACAACTCTCTGTGCTCATCCCTCAGATGTGCAGCTAGAATTATGGAATCATCGTAGAATCACATAACAGTTTGGGTTGGAAGGGACCCTAAAGTCCATCCAGGGCAGGGACACTTCCCACCAGACCGAGTTGCTCAAATCCCCACCCAGCCCAGCCTTGAGCATCTCCAGGGATGGGGCACCCACAGCTTCTCTGGGCAGCTGTGCCATGACCTCACCGCCCTCATTGTGGTTTACACATTTCTGGCCCAAGTTCAGTTTTTCATCCACTGATACCCTCAAGTCCTTCTCCACAGGGCTACTCTCAGTACTTCAGGGCTCCCCTCAGTGCCAGCAAGACGTTCAGGCAAATCCTTAATTCTTCCTAAGCTGAAGACATTTCTGTTTTTTGCTAAATTTTGCTTAGTTCTCATGCTTCCCTGCTGCTCAGCACATCCACAGATGCTGGCTGAAACCACCTTCTTTGAAGACCTAGCAGTGTCCCTAAGGAAAGAAATGGGAGAGAAGGGGAAAGGAAGCCCATTTTATTTTTCTGGAGGTGTAGTCTCTCGTTTGATACTTTTTTTTTTTTCAATCCCATATTCTTACAATATGCATTCTAGCTTCACCCACTTCCTCTGTGGGAACAGCTGTCAAAACGCTGCTACATCCTAGGCTACTGCGGCTTTACGACTCACATTAGCAGCTCTTTAAGGGTCTGGCGGAGGCTGGCTGTGAGGTTTCAAGCCTGAGATTTCTCATTACCCAACTGGCAGGAAGTGTAAGGCAAGGTCAGACAGGAAGCTGAAGGAGCCAGGGAGGTATATTGCAGGCTTTGGTGGGAGGTGGACCAAAGGTCCACCCATCTCCAATGGGATCTCCTATCTCCAATCCTATTATTTCCCATCAGTTACTCTTCTTGCTTAAAATTGCCTGGGCCAAACATCAGACCAAATATCTGTCAGGTTCCTTGGGGCTTGGTGCTGATCATTCCCATCCTCACAAGCATCATGCCAGCCTCTGGGATTTTGTCTGGTGCCAGCTGAGGAGCACCCACAATGCAACTTTTAGTAAGACCAGCAGAAAGTGAGCCCTTAGTGGTCTTTTCCAACCTCAATGATTCGATAATTCTTCCTTCTGTTTCTGTCTGTGATCAAATGATTTCCCTCATGCAAGCATATCCAGAGTAAATTCATCCCTCCTTCCCTTACCTCGTGTAGCCCATTCTTTGCCTACCTCAGCTGTTTCTTCATGGATATGGCCCTGCTCAGTTCTGTCACCGTACAGCTCCTCTCTCTGGGCAGTCTCTCCTGTACTAACAGCTGCGTGTGGAACTCACCTGCACCATATTAGCTCAGATGATCTTATCTTAGATGATCTGTGGAGGTTGCTCACAAGGATGGGTGTCCTTGTGATACATGGATGTTTTGTAGAGGTATTTCTCTTAAGAGAGTGTGTGAGGTTTGGCACTTGAATCATAGAATCATTAAGGTTGGAAAAGACCACTAAGATCACCAAGTCCAACCTCAACCCATCCCCACTATGTCCCTCAGTGCCACATCTGCACATTTCTTGAACACCTCCGTGGATGGTGACTCCACCTCCTCCCTGGGCAGCCTGTTCCGGTGCCTGACCACTCTTTTGGAGAATAATTTTTTCCTAATATCCCACCTGAATCTCCCTTCGTGCAACTTAAGGCCATCATCTCTCATACTATCATTGTTACCTGGGAGCAGAGGCTGACCCCCACCTCACCACAACCTCCTGTCAGGGAGCTGTACAGAGCCATAAGGTCTCCCCTGAGCCTCCTCTTCTCCAGACTGAACAGTCCCAGTTCCCTCAGCTGCTCCTCGTAAGACTTGTGCTCCAAACCCTTCCCAGTTTCATTACCCTTCTTTGGATACACAACTCTATTGAGCTCTCTATCGATGAGTTAGAGTTGGTAAAGATCCAAGCAAGGTGGCCAACGCTTTCTAGGAAAAGAGGAACTGTTCTCCCATCTCCTCTGGCTGCAATCAATGGCTGACTATCCACTGACTATAAAAGGCACAGAAGGTGACCAGCTCATATGCATACAGCTACACTGTAAATACCTGCATTTAGGCAGATTAATCTTCCTAACAGGCACCAGGTTTAAAGCAGAAAGCATTGTTCAGGGTCTCTGCAGTCCATCAGATCACCCTATAGAACGCCAAGCACTCTAGGATGGTTGTGCTTGCAGAAACACCTGGACTTCATGGTGTCTTGCTCAACAAGGGGAACACCACATTGCCTACAGGATTTGGTTATTACAAGCACTGCTGCACTGAAAGCTTTCAACTGAGACTTTAAACAAACAAAGCAAAGTGATTAGTAGGCTGCGAGATGAACAGCAATGGGCTCTGGATAATTAAGCTCTGGTGAAATGAATTGTGTTTATGAAATAGTTGCAGGAAGCTTTTGTGAGGAAAAAGACATTTGAGTGGGCAATACAATATGGAGCCTTTGATAATGATATTTTTTTTCTGTTGTCACTCACCAGACTAAATTTGAAAGTGTCCTCTCTGTTCTGAGCTCCTATCAGACATAACACTCAATCAAGAGTAACTTTGGAGTCACATCATGATAGTGACATTCTGCCACATCACACATCTGGCCCAAACCAGGGCAAACCCAACCAATTAACAAGGATCATTTAAATTTTTCCAGAGCAAACTGGGACTTCGTAGAAATTCATCATGCTGCTATACAGGGCATCACACTTGCCTTCCTGCCAGGCTTTCCAGCAGTTCAAGGCTTGCAATAGCCACAGATATAAGTTGGCTCCAGGACCAGAGGTTAGGAATAATGCTGAGGGAAGCACAAGTGCTCCCACAGCCACTGAAATTAGATCTTTTTCAACTAGAGTGAAGAAAGAGGAGCACGCTTCAAGTATAATTTAAAATACATTTATTGTTTCATTTGTTCTGGCTTTTTTGTTATACAAAGATGTTAAATAACTTAAATACATTCTCAACAGTCACTCAGAATCAGATTTATACCTACAAGCTGTACATATGAGGTAGAGAAAAATAACTTAGGCTCCCATAAGACATTGGAAAAAAAAAAAAAAAAAGAAAAATACTAATCCTTCATGTTAGTATTCCCACCTCCCTTTAAAAGGAAATACCATCCCAAGTGTGCAAAACAAATCCTAGACTTTACAACCAGGTCTCAAAGGTCACTGTTAAAGACTGGGGTAGAACCAAGGAAAATTCCTGTTCAATTTGGTGATTGCTTTTTCAAATTGGTTCATGCCTAAGGGGAGCTTGGCAGGGTTTTCCATGCATGACCTTGCTTAGTCCTGAGTTCATCTCCACCTCTCTTACCTGGATGCCTACATTTTATCTCCTGTTGTCAGTTGGGAGAAACTGGCACCTCCACATTCAGCGAAAACACCTTCAAGAGTTGCATACACTGACTGTAGACAGAACCTGGACAAGAAAGCTTTTAACATTTTCCTTAGCTAAAGGGAGATGATTCCAGGCCCACTGCAAATGTCCCGTTACACAAAACATGTCAGCACAGATCCTGACTTTCCTGAGCAAGCCCAAGATGAAAGGGAGAACTGAGTGAGGGTGTCCTATTGGGTCCCCTTGTCATACACTGATGAGCAGGGGTTTGCCCATTTCTGAAAACATTCAGCAACAGCTGACAAAAACGTGTTGTTCAGATATATCCCCTGCTAGCCTGCTGAATTTTCATGTCTGAATCATTAATGATCTTCGCTTACACTCTCCTCACCCCCTGGCCCCGAAGAAATGTGGTTACAGGAAACCTACCATGATGCCATAGCTAAAACATGTTTGCAATACCCATTTTCTTTTCCTCCCCTTCCACAAATACTAGGGATTCACTGCTTTTGTTCAGACACATTCTGTTTCCTGGAATCTATAAATAGCTTGGTCAGATTCCAGGCATCATTAGCAGCAACTGGATTGAAAAGATGCTCATTAATAGTATCTATGGTCATGAGCTTGGCTGCTTTAGCAACAACCAGACTTCTACAGCCGTGATCCTGTGCCATATTGAGCCTACAGACAGCCATGGTCATAAAATGCATTATTCATTTTGCAGGAAATATTGCTCTCCAGAAGTCATCACCTAGTTAGCATCCTTAAAAACGATGGCCAGGACAAGCTGAGCATGGAAGCCAGACTCTCCCCACCAGATGTACATGCAGAACCAAAACGACTGGGAACGCAGAACTTTGCTGCACCTGTTTTAGCAACTACAGTGTAGACCTAATTTTACTGCAGCAGCAACTGAGGAATTTTTCACAGGCACTGTAATCTGCCAGAAAATTACCTTAAGCAGCATCTACACCATGAAAGCACCCTTGAGAAATCTGTCCCTTCGTTTGGATTCTCATCCAACCCTACTATGGCCAAACCAACCTAATTTCTTCCCATACATTAGCTAAAGTAGGGCAGCTGAAAAACAATTAACAAAGAAATTCAAGACCTGGGCTGAAGGAGGGCAGATGTGGATGAGCTGCCCAACAATAAATAATCCTCAGAAATTTTCTCCACTGCCCAGATCTCCAAACCAGCTCTCAAAAACAGATGCTCCATAGCTCATCCCCTGCTTCCAAAGTTGAACAACAGCCTTCCCAAACTGCAACAGACCAAGCTCCAACTCCTCAGTTTTACAATGCCCCATTCGAATTGATAAAAATTGCATCTGTTAGATCAAGCCTTGAATTTGGTCCTCTTCTTTTAACCTTCCCATGCACTCAGGCTTTTTTTTTTCCAGCTACCTTTGTAGGAGTCATTCTTCTCAGGCCAACTGAGACCAATGGCAAATATTTAGTTATTGCAAATAGGTTCGGGATTTCCTCCCTCCAAAGCTATCCAGTAAGCACAACTGAAAAGCATAAGTTTGAGTTTTCAGGGTAGTTTTCTGCATTTTAATTACAAGCTACTGATTCTGTCACTCTCTCTAAGTCATTTTTAATGCCAATAATTAAAAAAAAAAAAAAGCCCCCTTTAGAGTAACACTTCTCAGTTCACCAAATGGAGTCTTTTGAGAGCTGGAAGACAATGAGAATGTAGTGTTTAGGACTTGTTTTGCACATCTCCACATCCGGTATATATGAGTCAGTCACACAGAATAGAAGCTTGTTAAAAAACAGATGACGGGTGCAACAATTATTTGTGTGGGTTTTTATTTCTTTTAATAGAAAATTCTAATATAAAACAGCAAACATTTTCAGTTTGCCTTGTTTACAAAAATATTATATATATATTTTTTTATATTTCTGACATAACTAAATGCACTATTCAATAAAAATATTCTTCCATCAGCTAACTTCTCTTTTTAAAAAAATTAATAAAAAAGTTATATAAATAATGGTTGCACCCCCCCGCACCCCAAAACTGATCTTGCAAGTCTTGCTGGATCAGCTGAGGAGAACCAACACTTTGACACTTTTGGGGGACAAGGAGGTGAAAGGAGATCAGAAGCCAGAGACCTCCCCTACACCCATCCGTCCTTCTCCAGTTATATCTGCTGTAAAAGTCTGTTTCCTGGGGGCAGAGGAGGGGAAGAAGAGAAAAAGTTGCCTTGCACTTGTTTTTGGTTTTGTTTTACTTTCACAAAATGGCACCATGAAGGATGCCCAAATCAACTCCTCTAGTAGTTTTACAAAAATGAGCAATTTCATTGAATTGCACTGGAGATCCAATGGAGTGGTGGTAGACTTAGCCTCTCTGGAAAAATCCAGTTTCAAACAGCTGCAACCGAAAGTCAACGTCTGGCAGAGGACTTCAGGGTTTCTTACTTAGGGTTTTCTGTATGTGCATATGGTGCAGCACAAGCAGAAGCTCCTATGCAGCTCCACAGATTAATTCAGTTCCAGAACACAACTCCAATGAGCAGAAAACCCAGACTGAGATCTTCAGAGAGGTTTGATAAGGTCTACCAACATTTCCTCCAGCTGCTGCTTGCTTCATGCTACTCAAGCTCCACTGGATTTTTCCAAAACAAGGCTTTTCCCCCCACTTCTTTCTTCAAAGATAAGGCAAACATCGGAAAATGCTGGAGCTAAACATCTCCCCGTGCCACCCAAAAAACACACAACAAGGTGGGGGGAGAAGAGAAATAACCCACATATGTTTTACCACCCTAGGTCAAAAGGCCAAGAAGACAAGTTCTCCTGATTTCAGAGTGTTAGTATATTTTATACACTGCCTATACATTTAACACATGTGCCTCGCTACTATTTAGTTATTTATATTTTTTTTTAACCACAGGAGAATAAACCTTGCTATTTACAATATATAACAGGCAAGTAATATATCCACATTAACATAAATACAATTCATTTTTTGTGTTCGTTTTTTTTGTTTTGTTTTGTTACTGTTTTTTTTTTTCTTTTTCTTTTTTAAATACTTACAGAAAGCATCCAGGCTTCAGTGCGTGAGTTATGATACACAGAAGAGCTCTTTCACTCAGTAGTTCATTCACTCTTTGCCTCTTTCTTCCAGTCTAGCCTTGACAGTCTGCCCATTGCCTACCCATCTCTCCCCAAACACACAAAGCTATCCTACCCCACCCAACACAGGCGTTTTCTCTACAATTATATCCACGCCAGCACTGCCTTCTCTTCTGCATCTAGGGACTCATTCTCCTCTCACACCAGTGCAATGTGGAGTTACTCCAGCGAGGTCAACAGAGACAGAGACACCAGTGAAAAGAAGGAAAATGAGGCCCATGGTTTAAATACAACAATAATAATAATAATTATAATAATGCACATAAACTGTGGCCCATTCTTTAATTAAGAACAAATATTTAAAAAAAGAATGGGGCCAGAAATAGTAATTCAGATCCAAAAATCCTCATGTTCTGAGCAGGTTTGGATCCAGCCTTACTTTGGAGGGGAAGAGATATTCTAGCACACACACAAAAATGAAACACTGAGTTTGCACATTGTGTGTGTGTGTGAAAGAGAGAAAGAATTTAACATAATACCACATTGAAACCATAAGAAGGTCCTTCTGAAGGGCTTTACAATAAATAAATGTCCGTTCAATATTTATATATATATTTACGTGTCTGCGGGTGTGTATACACATACACACACGCACACACTGAATAATAGGTTTTTAGTCAGTTTATTTTTTAAACCATTAGATAAACTGCTTGTGGGTGACTTGCAAAGCCGTGCATCTCCCAGAAGCCATGAGGGCTCCCTGCAAACCCTCTGCGTCGGATGATCCACCCCACGTTTGCCGTGGTGTAAGGGACAACTACTGCGTGTGGACTACTCCTTGTGTGGATTACTCCTACAGCACTACCCCAACCTCCAGATTTGTACAGCAAATAAGCACATGTCAAAAAAGAGCCAGTATGCTTTACTTCACAGGACCATAGCACTATTCAAAGTAACCTCCTGTCCCTCCCAAGTCCCCTACCTCTAAATTTGATGCCAATGAGCCAAGTTGGGCTGCACTTGTTACCAAGAAAAAAAAAAAATCTTTTTCCTCCCAGTAGATGCACATAAACAGCTTAAATATTAGTGGCTACTATTTGGGGAAAGAAAAAAAAGAAAAAAAAAAAAAGAGGAAAGAAAATTAAAAAAACAACACCTTGAAAAATAATGGTCCATCTTCGAAAACTGCTCTCTTTTTGCTTGGCCAACCAATGACTTGAAAAACTCCAGCCCAGCTTTCCTCTTTTGAGAACTAGATCAATGATTGATATAAATTGGTGGAAATTACTACCACTGGACAACCAAAAACTGCTATAAAAATCAAACACAATGCCCTCCACTCTCCAGTGTTTCCTTAGAAAGCTACGCTGAGGCATCCACTGGCCGCTTCCAATCCCAGAAGGACTTTTATATGACGAATGGACATTATCGCATCAAGTTCTGGATTGTAAGGATCCTCTTCAAAGAGAAAATGAAATGCTGAAGATTGTCATCTGTTTCACAGCATCAGAGCTATTTATCTCTGCAGTTGATTTCTGGCTTCTCTGGCCACTTGATAGTTTGTCTCTTTCTCAATTAGCTGTTCCAAATCCAATAGTTGGTTACCATTTAGCAATTGTATTTTTAAAATACAGTTCTCAATCTAGTGGTTAAAAAAATTTTAAGGTCATAGGGCTTACTACATACAGCTTGTGTCTTGTACCACTGCCATGGTTTAGAGTAAATGGAATGATGACCTAGTAAAAGAAAAGACAAATCCTCCAAAGGTCCGATCCAGTCCAAAACAGCTGCTATACAATGCAAGACATCGCTGCGTTCCAAGATGTACTGGAATTTCTCTAGTCCTCCTCAAAAACACAACCAAATTCAGCTGACATAAGACTAGAAAGTTCCAGTTTGGATTTCTGAAGCAGTTTCCACAGGGTGAATTCGATCGACAAGAGGTGGGAAGAGGAGAGAAAAACGTCATACACAAAGTGGAAATAAAAAGTATCTAGTGGTTTGTTTGTTTTTAAATAAAAATTAAGACAGCAATAGTGCTAGAAGAACTGCATTTGAAGAAATAGAATGAAAAAATAAAATGACTGAAGGGGACAGGCACGTTTGGTTTTCTACTATCTTCCCAACCTCTTTCTTGGACATATTGCCATCTGCAACACGATGGACCCAACATTTTTGGAGCTGTATTTGGTGATCAAAGCATGTGCATACGGAGCTGTTGTTAAAAAGCTTACCCTCTGAGTGGGTCTCTTTGTCAGAGCCTTGTTTGCTTGATGTGCAGAAATTCCACTAGAGGAACAATCAGGGCTTTTTCTGCTTTCCCCACACTTCTCTCCCATTTTAGAAGAGGAGAAAAATGACCGCTTCTCATATTACTGCACTCAAAGCGGAAAGATCTTTCTTTTTCATCTGCTTAGCTCTCCAAGCTGTTGGGTAAGCTTCAGGAATAAAGTAATATAGGTTATTCACTCCAGATAGAACATATTAGCCTAGAAGTTCGTGGAGGATTGATGAAATGATCAAGATGTTCCTAGGACAAATGATCCGTCAAACTGCGTGGACAATGAAGGTAAAGGTCAACTGGTGTCTAACCCCAGTGTGACAGGCACTTATTTCCACATGGTTGGACCTCATTAAAATTCAGTCTACAGGAAAAACAAAACAAAACAAAAACAAAACAGCAACACAGCTGGGTCACCTGTACCCTACAAAGTGCTTATGTCTCAACATAGCTTTCAGATCCCAGAAGGTCAATCAAACCCTGTTTGTCTCCATATGTAGTTCTCATAGATCATGATCGCCCGTCGCTGAGGGTTGCCATCAGGCAGAAGATGTGTCAGTCTTTGCAGGTGTAAACCTCTTCTCTCTGGGTGCATTGCTTGCATTCCACGTAGCAGCACCAACGGACCTGGCACTGGCACGGCCGGGTGACCACCCGGCTCTGCGTGTTGTGCCCTCGCCCGCAGCAGATGCTGTCGCAGTTCTTGTCTTTGTAACATTTCCTTCCCGAAGTCCCCGGTGAATATCTGCTCATCAGACAAAAGCTCGGGGAATCGTCAATGTAGACAAGATCCGTAGTCCTTGGGATTTGATCACTGTGACCAGGGATAGATTTCTTGGGTGGGGAAATGTCTCCTTCCCCCGTTGCCTCGTTGGTAGTGCTGCCCACTTTGAGCGACGTCTCGTACTTCTGCTTCAGCTGCTTCCCTATTTCGTGGAATGGAGAGAGCTGCCTCCAGCACGTTCGGACGGTGCAGGATCCAGATACACCGTGGCACTTACAGGTTGTCTCCACTCCAGCTTTGATGACCTGTGGACACACACATCCCCAAAAGAAAATCAGTAATGGGGGAAGAAATCAAAGCATAAAGAAGAAAAAAAAAAAACACAAAACATTTTCTAGTAGAACACTCCTGGAACAACACAAAAGTTCTCTACTGGAAGAAGACAGAAAACACACAATAGACAATATTTGTTTTGGAAGGGTCTCAGTTTCCAGAAATGACACTTACCTGCCAGAATATTGCTTTACCTGAATAGTTAATGATGCTAATGAAATGTTCTAAGACTGTTCAGTATTGGCACTCATCTTACACAGGCACAGATTAATATATATTTTAACACCTATTTATATGTTGTAACAAGAACAAGGAGATAAGATGAAGCTAAAATCAGTGTGTTTAGTGGAGAGAAGGGCAAGCATGGCAGCACATCCAAAAGGAGCTGACAATTTTTTTTCTGCTAGAAATGAAGATGACTGCACATGCCCTTAAGAAGAGTGCCACTGCTCACTGCCCACACACATTTAACGATGCACATTTACACACAGCGTGAAACTCAGCGTTGTCTCAATCTCTGTGCCCTCTCTTTCTCTGAAAAATTAAAACGTGAAGAAACGGGAAACCCATCACACTGGGTTGAGCCCTTCAGTGACCAGCAGGGACTATCATAGCACTGATGGCCTCAGGGAGGGCTGGGGGAGCACAGTCTTCAATTCTTTACAATTTCTGCAAAGAATGTGGGCAGACACTCTGCAGAGAGGAAAGGGGGTGTTCAATTTTTAGTTCTGGCTATGAGAACAGACCTCATGCACTAAAGGTTGCACCATATGCTCCATCCTGAGTCAACAGGAGCTGCCCCATGCCAGGTATAAAACAAACAAACAAACAAAAAAACAAAAAAGAAACAAAGCACTTCGGACCAAGGTCTTCAAACTCACAGTGGAGAAAAGGAAGGCACTTAAATCTCTGGAAAAATCTCTGGAAGCCTCCAAACCACGGCTGTCATGTTAAATTCTCTGTTTATACCTCTTGACTATAACTATCAAGGGCAAGGCCTGGTTTCAAATCCTTTCTTAATTTATTTTTGTGTTTGTTTGTTTTTTTAAATATTCAAATACTTGCTGTGGATGATGGATGTTGCCAGAAATAAGGCTCATCTCACGGATCCCTACAGGAGGGAAATAAAGGGAAATAATTTGTTCAAGATATCAGAAAGTAAACTTGTGTGACTTACTTCCAAAACACAAACAAGTCAGGCTCCATATAGGAAGATGCCCAGATCTTGCTTGGGGATACCTTGCAAGGAGGTAGCTCTCTTCAGAGCAGCACAAAGCACAAATACAGAAGGAAGAACAGTACTGGTGGAACCGTGGTGTATGCACAGGAGATGGAGGGGAGGGAAATAGGTTATTTGCAATTAAAAAAAAGCAGCATTGTAAGTAGGCACGATATCAGGAAGGGAAAGGATGAAAGCCAAGAGTTATTCATTGGTTATTCACCTCAGAGAGAGATGGTACCAGCTCCCAAGGTGCTGGAGAAGACCGCATGTTCATAAGCTGAATGATGCTAATAAAGGATCCCCTCTTCAAATCAGGCTTCAGTAAAGATACTTCTTGGCACAAAAGCCTACCCATATTCTCTTAACTTGCATTTGAACACTCTCCTCCACCTTCTCCCAGAGAAGGGTTTACTCCTGGGACTCGTCCATGGGCAACATGAGAGCAGACACGTGTGGACTGTCACAGATAACCTGCATTTTGCCCACAGATTATAAACAGATATTTATAGCTCTAGTTCTCCCTCCCACCAAAATCGTTTACATTTTGACTTTAAATGGGTGAAGTATAAACCACCCCTTAAAATAGCAATCTAGAACAGAGTCTGTTTTATAGAGCTGTCTCCTGTCAAGGTACTGCTGAGAAGTGCCCTTCCTTTGGGCATCCATGGTATCTAAAAAAGAAAAATATCTCCCCCCTCTGCCCATTACGGCATCTGCCTACATTACGGCCTCATGACAGCAGAAGACTGGCTCCAGTCTATTTCCCGACCATCCGGTTCTTAATTATTTGGCTACACGAGTCCTGCTGAGCACCATGTGCAAATGTGCAATAGGTCATGGACTCAGAATTGGGGTCTGGCCCAATCCTGATATTACGGAGACATTTTTAGAAAGACACTCTGCATAATACAGCCTTCAGCAAAGCCTGGCCAATGGTCACACTTCATTCCTGTGACAGCCAAGACCTTTTCAAATGCAATCCAATAATACACAGTAGCATTCAAACAAGTGACGGGTTACAGAGAGAGATGTGTTACTGCTTATAGTGCTCAGCTGGGCCCGCTTGGTTAGGGGCTGTCACGCTTTGCGTGCCAAAGTGTCTAGCCAACTCTGCAAGAAATCCCACAACGTTAGACAAGAGCGTACAGAACACATTTCAACACTGAGGAAAAAAAAAAAAACAACAACAATCCTCACCCATGCTCTCCCTCGTATAAAGTCACATTGCACTGGTTGTCCAGAAGTGAGAGCTGAGCTCATGTGAAACAAAGCTCCTATACCTGATTTCACGCCCAGGCCATCAGCAAACTGGGCAAAATTGCTGAGATACTTGCAGAAGGGCTACACACTGCACTCATTCATCTGTTCAGGCTTTTCTCAACCCTCTCACCACCCCTTTGCATCTGCTCCACCTGGAAAGGGAGATGAACACCATTGTGCGAAGATGGGAAAGCAAGCAACGAGCAAGACTTGGCTCAGCTGGTACCCGTGCCTCTTGGCTGGATTTAGAGCTGGTTGAACCATGCACAGGCATGAAATGAAGAAACAGAACTCAAACGTGAGGTTATTCTTGTCAGGAGCCATTTCTTGAGAGCTCAGTGGGAGAGCTGGCACTGGAGGTGTGTTATATCCAAAGCACCCACATGAGGCTCGTATATACGGTGCGACACATGATGGAAATCCACATCCTGATGGATAGGGTGCTAGCAGATGGCCTGAGACCTTCAAGTAGGAATAGGCATGTAGATTTAGGCACCGGAATCACACCATCCAGCCAGGGTTGACCTCACCGAGGCAGACATCTGGCTTTAAATGTCTACATTTGAGAAATGTCCTAAACTCCCACCTGATCCACTGGAGCCAAGGCAGGCAGAGCATCCTAAAAAGGAGCAAAGCACATGCTCAGCTCAACAGCTCTCCAGGTTCCCACAACTGTGCTGACCACATCTCCACTTGCTAATAGGAGCTTAGGAACTCTGCTCACCTAAATTTAGATGTGAGAACCTGTGAGCAGAATCTCATCCTCAGGGCACAATTCAGATGTCTAATAATTAGCATCTAATGTTACTTTAAGTGCTGTAAAACATTGTGCTTTGCCACCAGCTGCCTCTCCACATCTATCTGCCAGGGCATCTCAAATTTTACTAGGTGCATATATTTAGGAAACTCTCCTCATCTGGACTTAATGATGAATAAAGATCCTAATGAATCAGTCTACTGTTTTGGTTTCCTGACCCATTTCTAGCTCCTTGCTGACTAGTGGCTGGAAGAACTAGGGTGTCCTGCACTGGTGGACCAAAGTGTAAAAATTCCCCATTGTCCCCATGCTCCTGAATGCACCAGTGCATAAAATCCAGCCTGTGGATTTTCATATGGCCACCGTGCAAGCACAGTGCATCCCAACCGTCCCATAAAGCTTCTCCTTGAAGAGCAGGAAGGGGCTCAAGAATGTTACGAGGCAGCTACAGTGAAAATCCTAGAAAACTTTCTTCCCCAGACAGCCTCCCCTGCTGCTGTCAGTCACAGTGCAGCTCCTCAAGGCGATGTGTGACGGAGAACTGCTGCCTACGGGCCCCTTGCCACCCACCAGCCAAAATGAATCTTGGCAAAGCCCTTCTGTTTCCTGTCTCATTCCCCAGCTTCCACAAAGACTTTCCTCCTCTTGTCAAGTGGTCCTGTCAGAGACACTTCAACCCAGCTCCTTCTTGCAGGGCACTCCAACCTGGTGAAATGCCATCACGTCGTTCAAAGCAGAGTTGGAGAAACCTCTCCTGGCTGGCCGCTGGGACAAGTGGGTAAATGTCTATGTCATGCTTTCAAACCTGGAGGGATTTCCAGGCTGGAATAACTCAGCATTTATTCAGACCCCCCAAAAATATGTCTAAAATATTTACTTAGACCCCCCAAAAAATGTCTAGGATGTACAAGGCATTAAAAGACTTTAATAGAAGCATATTTTGAGGTGGCTCCTCTTTTCTGTTTGAGACACAGTTCAGAGCCTGATCTCCCTCCACCCTGCAGCCATGAGCCTCTCTTACAGCATCACCACTTATTTAACAATCATATTTCATCTGCACCATGCTGAGTGGCCAAGTGCAGGCTTCTCCCCTGTCACACGTATTAGCTTAAATCCAAAGCGCAAAGCATTTTGTGCTCCGTGTGTCTTAAAACCCCACAGTGATCACACACAAGCAGAGTCACAGTAGCTCAGAAAGGAGGAGCAACGCTCCAGGGCATCTGAATTCTTGCTGTGTTATATGCTGCAGAAAAATTCCACTATGAAAGCAAAGTTGAATAAATCTAATAAATCCAGTGGGACAGGATAGCATCACACATTGAAATTACGTCCTCCCACTCTCCTCTGAGCAACCACCTGCTCTGGTAGCCTCCCCAAATGGGACACCAGTTTGGGAGGAAAATAAAGCTCTGTAAGCAAATTAGTTTGTTTGACTTAGGAATAAAAACCCCCATTGATCTTGTCGTGAGAATAGCAAATACCGACAAAAGCACGATGGGGAAAACAATTATGATACAGCAAGACTGAACTGTCTTTATTGGAGCTTGTTGCTCCGAGGAAATTAGATAGCACTGCAGGACCGCCTGCCCAAATGCCTTTATAAGAGCCATAGGGAAAAGGGATCACAGCAGAGCATTGCTATGCAACATGTAATCCTTCCTCACAACAATGGTTCGCTACGAAGCTCAGACTAAGTGCCCCTGTAATGATCAGTCTCAGACATGCTGCAACACACAATTTCTCAGTGTTTTAGCTGAAATGCTGAGGACAGATTGCCATTCATTCCCAGCTGGGTCACGGGGCTCTGGCGGTGCTTTTTCAGACATCTCTCGTCTGGGCAGCAGCAGCACGAAGCCGGGACGCGGCCGTGGGAATTCCTGGGTTAGGGCCGCGTCATGGCCGGGCTGCGGCTCCGGGGCTCCAACCCATTCGCCATGGTTTGGGGGAGAGGAGGGAGCAGACGATCCTCTGTAGGGTTTCCATCCAGGGAAAAGCCTGCCCTCAGACAGGCCTTTGAGGTGCCTCCATCCTCTGCATACGTATCCTCCTTCAATTTAAATGGGCTTAGTTATTGTCTCGACTCAAATATTAATGTTTGTTTTGGACCACAGCCACGATCCCCATTTCTTCACAGTGCCCACACCACTCCTAGCCTTGTCCCTTGGCACTGGTCTTGCCATTGGTTGAAGTACAAGGGTTTCACAGACTGCTAGAATTTTTTTTTCCTTTTCCTTCCTATTTTCTTCTCTTCCTTTCTCTTCCATTTGTCTTATTTATTATTTTTGAAGAAGCCCTTCTTCTGAACGTGTTCTCAACCTGTTTTTTCAGAAGTTTATCCCTCACCACTATTCTTCTAACTCCTATCTCAGTGAGACACCAGTTAAAATGCAGACACTTAAGAAACATGAAATAACATAATCTTACTTTAACTTGAGAATATTATCTTTTTCCCCCTTTTGTATTCTTACTGTGCTTCACATGCTGAGAAAGCCCTACGTAAACAACAAACTGCAATTATTAGGCACAGCGAACACTTTTCTTTGGAGTGCTGATTTCCATTTTGTTGATCTTCACTTTGGCTGAGCCAATCTCAGCCTGAAAGAAGGAGGAGAAAATCCAGACAGCATGCTTGTGCATTCCTACCTGTCATAACTTGGAGCAATTAATACTGATGCTGGCCCTGCAAACTGCTCTGTACATACAAAGTGAGGAGCAGGTCTCAGAGAGGCTGCTATTTGCTAGTTTTGATTTGTACCTCAATTAAAGCATGATGCTAGATTTCATACAACTGCATCCCTGAAGGAACTACATAAAGACACATTTTGTGCCTTTTTGTCATGCACCAAATGTAAGTTCAGATGGTTTTGCCTCATCAAAATGAGCAATTATTACATTGTTTTTGAGGCTACTGAAAGACTGTGAGATTAGAATGGGAAGTATCTGTTCAACAAACTCTGGAGGTTGACTGGAATTAATGTTTTCCAGGGGGAACCGTACCAGATGGGATGGGCAGTGCTTGCAAACACTGTCTGTGCAACAGGAGACCAGAGTGCAAGTCTGCTTCACTACGCTGGTGTGTGACCTTTAGCGAGTCACTTAATCTTTCTGGGTCTCAATTTCCCCTCTGTAAAATGGACATGCAGCAATGAAGAGGATGGTGTGTGCTCTGATAACACGTTACGTGATACCTCGTGAAGTTCCTCAGACAGATGATAGCAGGGCAAACATCTACCTGATATGGAGTCCATCTCCAGAGCAGGAGGCACGCTCAGCCCTTGAGATCCCTGCCAGCATCGCCTTAGGGGAAAAACCATCCCTTGCATGGACTTCCAAAACAAGTGAGCTGACAGCAAGCACAAGTCCACGCACCTCCCACTCTGCAGAGCATCCTGCATGGTGTCAGAGGTGCAGGCATAACAAGTCTCAGGACAGGTCTGGAACCTACAGCAATAAGCCCGACAAGGATACTTCAGAAATGAGCACATAGTACGTGCAGACCAAACGGTACAGGTTGGCATTGTGTGAAAATAACTAAAGAAGCTTCATGAAGAGAAACAATTTTAAAGGGGAATATTGCCTCAAGAGAGACTTTAAGGGGGGGAATTTTCTTGCTCTCCTTTCTGTCCTCCTATAGTTTTGCACTGAGTACCCTTGGATCTCAAGAAGCCTGTGGTTGAACCCCTGACTTAGGGTCCTGAAGGCAAAGGCTTGCTTGTGTCCCTCCTCCTGAAAGTATAAAGGAAAAAGGGAATGAGAACATGACTTTTTTTTTTTTCCCCTTGGATAATAGCAGCCGCCTTTAATAGTGCCCCTTGGATCTGCAAGACATGCTTGACCAGACATACCTCTGGAAGAGGTCAGCACTCCTGGGATTAAGAAACTTAGCAACGCTCCAGAGAGGGAGTTGGAAAGTCATGTTTAATGATACTTTGCTGAGAAACCGGGCAAATTTAATTAAAACATCACTTACTCAAGCCCAGTGGAACTAATTGAGTGCTCTAATATTCCAACTTTTCATTAATGGGCTACAAAAGAGGGCTGCACTTGTGTGTACAAGGGGGAGAAAAGGGGGAGGATATAGAGAAGAAGAGAGCTTTAGCAAGGCTGCCTGTGCTTCGTTTAATATAACCAAGAAACTTCATTGCTGGCAATGGAGATTTAATGCAGTTGACTTCCCTGCCCACCATCACCCCCATCCCCTCAATGCATACACTCAGCTCCCCCCAGCACACACCCTCTCCACCCAAGACCTCTCCGAAAGAATAGCTGAATGAGGGAGGGTAGATTTTGCAAAGGAAGGGAAATTGCTTTTTTAATAAGTGGTCTATTCAGAGCTCCTACTTTTCAATAAAGAGAAGGCTGGAGAAGTCTTGGTCTAATTACCTCATCCTCGCGCTAGACAAGCTCGCCCTTTCATTAGCAATTGAGGTCATATCATATAACTTTGTGAGCCATCACGGGCACAACATGTTTGGTGATTATTTCATTGGTGGTGGCAAAATTATAGCTGGCCCATCAAGGTTATGAAAAACAGAAGAAAAATAATTAAATGAAAACTTCTACCACTAAAACTAGGCGGGATGGGATAATGTCACCCTTCCAGAAATACGCAAATTGTTTGCTAGTGTGACACCATGGAGAAACTGCCGTCTCGACCAGGAGGGAACAGTATTTGTTGCCAAATCAGTCTATTAAGCATAGGTCCTTTTTTTCTTTGCTAAGTCTCAAGGGACTATTTATACATTTTGTCATCGTTGGGAGTTATTAGACGGGAAGGATTATATGTTGCTACGAATCGGTGAGAGACCACCAAGCTTGTGCCATGTCTTTGACAGATATTCCTCTGCCACCAACAAACACACACATACCTCCATACATACTCTGTACCCACACCAACGTGGGCAGGCACTGCAGCAAGCCCTGTAGCAAAGTACTGGAAAAATAAAGCCTCCTTGTCCATTCTCAGCACAATCTCAGCCTGTAGCACAGCTAAAGTTTCAGTTCATGTCTGTACGGCTTCACTAACAGACATAAAATCTGCAGTTTGGTTAGAGGAAAAACAGCGGGTGCTGAGCAGAAATCCAGGAGAGCTGGCCTCGGTCTCCAGCTCCATCATCCACTTCCTGCATAACCTGGGGAAAGGCACTCAGTGTCTCAGCTTCTGCTCAAATCATCCCTTCACAGCTCATGGGGACCCTTAACACATTAGAGGCTGTAAGAGCATCTTCCTTAATTAACGAGCACTCCATTTCAAAATCACCCTGTTCCAAAATGGCACAAATCAAGGCCATCTACACTTCTATACGGCTTTGGATCCACATCAGATCAAATGCATATGACTTATTACCCAAACAAACAAACTAGGTTAGTTCAAAGTAGTTTTAGACCATCATAGCCACTAGGTTAGCATCTCCAGCTATGCAATAGTTGGAAAGTCTACAAGACAGCAGTTAGCTGATGGGCAGCTTCTTTGGAGAGAGAAGAATTGAGGAGATACGCTGAGTTTCATATTTATCTCCCTGTCTTTATCAAGGAAAATATCAATAATTCAGCCTAGTACTGCATGCTGGATAACTCTCACCCCCCACCAATGCTGCACTAAGTGTAGGGGAAGAGCAGGTCTGTGAGGAAGCAAGCAGATTAACCCTGATAATAACTCGGACCCAAGTGTAAGCAAGTTCAGAGACAATCTACCAACCACACCAAGATCAATGCTCAGGCTTCAAACCAGTTTCAATATTTTGAAACCTGAAGCAACTGTTGCAGGTTTTGACCTTGCAGTTACAAAGGCAGTCTGAGTCCTCATCTCTGACTTGAACATCTCTGATTGCCATCTCAACGACACCATGTTGTGCCAATGGTTTGGATCCACATATCCTGATGACGTGGACATATGCTCTCCTGACCATCAGCCACCATCCTCATAAAAGCTTTCCTTTGAAAGTGAAATTCCATTTTTCTCTGCCTGGCTTCACAGTGCTGCAGCAAATCTGGTGGGCTGCTTGGCTTGCCTTTCAACCACACGAGGGTTCAATTAGCCTAAGAGGTGTAATCAGAAATCATTTCAACCGCCACTGCAAATAGGCAAAGCAAAGCTGTCAGACAGCAATACCAGCTCGACAGGCACGGCGTGGGTGGACAAAAATAGGAACGCTGGATCACTGACCTGCAGCAAAGGTCTTTGACTTGGATTGCCATGAGGGCTCTCGGTGTCTGGACAACCGTCACAACTGTTACTCAGCTGTTTAGCTGCAGATATTACACTAGTGCTTCGAAACCACTGCCAATGACCAGGGCCTGACTGTGCCAAGTAAAGTGGAGGCCGAGGATGCAACAGAGTCCCTGACATCTCCCATTGCCCTGGGACCTAACTCCCAGTGGCATCAGGACAAGAAAATGCAGACATCACGGGGAGATTTACTCCCTCCAGTCTGTCGTGGGAGTTCATTTAGCTCAAAGTCACGTGGACAGTGGAAAACAGTGCTGGCAAATAAGGACACCTAGCCAAAATCCAAGACTGGGCCTCAGTCATACAGGAGTGAGCCTCAGCCCTATATGGACATCCTGCCGCAGTACTGGGATGGAGAGCGCTGGGGTCAAATCCCTTGGGCAAGTATGTTAGCCCCAACAGTGCTGGAAGGGAGATACATGTGGATTTAGAAGAGCATGTCAATGGCACTGAAAGTCATAGTTGCCCGGGTTCTGATGAGTCTGTATTATGTGAATCTGAAAAAGGAGTAGAGCGGGGACATCTCACAGCTCTCTACAGCATGAAATCACAGCCTTCTCAGACCACCTTCCCCGTATTCTGTTCCATTTGCTACACAGCCAACTCCAAAGAGCCTATCCTATAGGATAGGCCTTCAGGAACAATCAACCACAAGGATTAAAACAGATTTCACCACTCTGCAGAGCCTGTTTCACACGCCAAAGAGCTGCAACAGGAGTTCAGAGGCACTGAGCTTTTTAATCCAGAGGCAGAAAAGCTGTCAGCCAAAGCCAGACACCAGCTAAATCCAGGATATTTCTAACCCTGATCTCAGCGCTGTCTAGGAGCATCTGGTGGTAGGGAGAGGGGGAGACGCTTTGCTGGCCAGCACTCACTGGTGGCATTCTCCAATGCCCCAGCTCCGTTGTGAGGAATGACATTTTATGCATACGCACAGGAACAACTGAGCTAGGGTGGTGATTCCTAGAATGCACAACTGGCTGGGCAGCATTTGCCTGGGAAACTGGAGACCCAGGTCCCCATCCCAGCCCCAACCCTCCATCCAATCACACGGACAATAACAAGGCTCGAAGGCTATTTATAGCCTTACAGTATGTCCCCCCTATGAGGATGGTGCAATGAAATACTGATCCTAGGCACCTGTGCTGGCCAATCCGAGGGATTTTCATGTTTGAGCAGCTCTAGGCTAGGTACATCCACGTAATTGATGAGAGAAGGTGGAAAGCCCCTTCCTTTCCCATCTCTTGTTGGGATGAGCCAACAATCGCAGACAATTTGTCCTCTACGTCACTCCTGGTGGAAGCAGGAGGGCAAAGCTTCATGGGGATGAGTGTGGGGTAAAAGAGCAGAGAGCCCTCCAGGAGAAGATTAAAAAAAAAAAAAAAACAAGAAAAAAAGAGGGACTGCACACCTGAGCACAGCTACAAACACATCATCGCTGGACAGGGTGGGAGGCTGAGAGGATTTTTAGGACCAAGGTCAGTCAGAGAGGAATTGCTTGCCGTCCTAGTTCTCCACCAAATGTTTGTCCTGCCAGTTTTAAAGAAGCTTTGCTATGGAGATGCTACACTGTCCATGCTCTGCAGAGCTGCTTCAGGAAAAGCATCCTTCAACCTCCTTTCCTGTTCATCATAACTCAAGCACGCCTTGGGAATGTCTTGCTATTCCTTTACACTGTAAGGCGCTCTTCTCCTTTTACAAAGCCAAAGCCAACAGTTTTTCTCCTCATATCATGTTTTCCAGGCCTCAAGAGTTCTTTTTCTTTCCCTCTGATATCTCTCACACAACTCTTGGCACAATTGACACAATTCTTGAAGCACGGTGACCAAGACAGGACACAGACCTAATCAAAACTTCACACCTTCAGGAGAAAGAAGGCTCCACGTGTTTTGCATCCAACACATTTCCACACAGCGCTTCACCTCATTTCCCCCACAAACCCCACAACCCCCTCAATCCCGTCACTAAGACAACCCCCAGCTCCCCTCTCCCTGCAGGCCTCACGCCCGTCCACAACCCACCTTCATGCCCACAAGGTTATTGTGGAAATCCACCCTGGCTCGCAGGTCCTTGTTGGGCTTCCTCCCCAGGAACTCCTTGACAAACTTGTTGCTGTACTTCAGGTTGTCGCCACAGCCGCCCCACTGCCAGGCCTCGCGGTTCTCCAGGTCGGGGGCCTCGTCGCAGGTGCAGCGTTCCATCCGGCCCGCGCTGCACGCCTTGGCCATGGCGTGCGTCAGCCCCGCGGAGGAAATGGCGTACAGGAAGGCCGTCTCCTTGAAACCTGCAGGAGAGAGGAGGCAGATGTAACGGTGGCTGGAGCGAGGGTTAAAAAAATAAAACAGCAAAAAAATTAAAGAAACTGAGGTGAAAATGATAAGGAGAAAGTAAGAGCAATGCCAAGCTCTACACACATCATCTGTGGTAGAGAAGACATGGTGGAAAACAGGGAACGATGGATCAAGGCGGCACAAACCAGGATATAAAACAAAACCAAATCAAATGAACAGTTTCGTGGCTGTCCCTCTGCAGTCTCTGAAAATAGGAAGAGGTGAGTAAGATGTGGATAGGCCATGGAGGTGCCATCATCACGGTACAGCGGTACTGCTACCAAAGGGCCACTAAACGGAACCCAGCACAAACTTCCAGCGTGATGACTGGGGTAGAAACCACGAGGGCTTTCCTCTCCCCCAGAAAAACATCACCAGAACCTACTCCATCCCAATAAAGTTGTTAAGAAAAGGCACCCAAGGGTTGGGAATTACTCAGTGATCAGCCTGTCACCCAAGGCAGTACCTCAAGCACTTACACCTCAAACCTTTTGTGAACAACCCTTTTCTTACACTTCCATGCTCACCTGCAGGCTTGTGACAGCATCCACCACCCCCCAGTAGGTAAACTGAGGCCCAGAGAGACCAATGATTTTGATACAAATGATAAATGACAGAAATAAAAAAGCAAACATGCCAGTATTAATAGCTCCTCATTCTCCGTCTATGGAAGCAGCAAACGACTGCATATTTGAGATGCAATTCCAGAACAGCTTTGGATCTGACTCAAGAAATCCCCCACTCAAAAATAACACAAGTGGATGGTGACAGTAGTGGATATATCTGTAAACTGGTGTGTCAACCAAGGACATGCAGAGACACTGCCAGGTCGTTTTTGGAACCGGTCCTTGGGAGGATCATGGTAGTCCAAGTGGGCTCATGGGGCACTATCCTGGCCCATCCCCAGAGCCTGCCTTCCCATAGCACTGCCAGGTGCACGAGGTAAAACTTCAGCAGAAGAAAGATGAAAATTCAGTCCTGGAGACAGAGGTTTGGTCTTGTTTTGGCTGAAAATGGATTGTGCTAGGAATTGTCCAATCCTTCTATTGCTCACCTAGAAAAGAAGAGCAGAAGCCCTTTCCCTTTCTGGGAGGAAGATTGAAATAAAACAGGATTGGCTCCACACTTTCTGGGGACACTGAAAAGAGTGGTCATGATTGAGAAAACATCGTTTTACCTCCCATTTGTTCTCCCCCTGAAGTTACACCACGTCCTCCGGCACACCAGAAACATCTTTAGCATCACAAACTGTCTCATTGAGGGTGAGGAGGGAATTCTTTATTTCATTCAAACAACAAAATGTAATGGAAGCAGTGAAATTGCAAAATCACAAAGGGACGTGAGTGCCCTGCCACCACACTGCACACCACATTTGACACGGAGCCAGGAGCAATGGTTCATTGGCCAGGCTTTCCCCTGCCAATCTCTGCATCAGCTTCAGCTCTCCTCCTCCCCTTCTCCATCACTAAAAGCCCACAGATTCCCAGTGCCCATCAGCACGGGTATCATCTCGCCCACAAGCAGCTCAGGCAGCTCCCGAGCAAGTCCATGTGACATTTGGCTCTGGCCAGATTTAAAGCCATCTCCGCTGTGCACTATTTGATTGCACCAAGATATTTTGTAACAAGATAATGAGCTTTAAATCAATGCAGGCATTCTAACCCCCGGTGCATCGACAGCCTGCCATCCGTGGCTATCCCGTTTCAGCCATTTCCAAAATTGTTTGCGAGTATCCGAAGAGGATAACGAGTCCCTTAAACAATCTCCTGTTATTTTAGGAAACGGGCCGCATCAGCCCAAATTGCAAACCAGCAGCCAGGCTGTGCTGGTGCCCAAGCAGAACAATGGAGGGAGAGTTTTCTCAAGTGAAACTTTTGGGGTTTTTCTTATTTTCCTCTCTATAAAAAAACTGCAATGGTCTAGGGGGAGAGAAAACAAGCCCACAGTGATATATTTGAATAGCTGTGTCTTTGTGGGTTATAGACATACCCCTTTGCCCTGGGGTATCACTCGCTGCAATGCTGAACCAGGAACCAGCAGCTCCCAGAGAGGAGGAGAAAGATTTACAGGGCAGCGGGCTCTGCTGTGGGAACAACATCTGAAGGATTTACAGCATTGGTGGAGGGCTGAGATGTTGCAGGGGCATAAAACATGGAAGAATGAGACAGCAGACAGAGCTCAGCAATCCTCAGTGCTACTATTTATTACGCAGGGTCCTGACAAGGGGGTGGGATGGTTCTCAATGGTGTTTTCCAGCAGCAAAACTTCAGGCTGCTTTGGAAAACCCTTCCCCTTGCTGAGGGCTGCCCACAGGGCACGTCTGAAGGAGCAAGCTGTGGCCTCCAGGTGTCAGCATGAGAAAGTGCTTGGGTTTCCCCAGGCGCCACTAATCCAGGGACTCCTCTGGCATGCAGAGATATTTTTAACTGTCTTGCAGCTCTGGCTGGACCTCTTGGGTTTCATAAGGACTTTCCTTGTTTCCACCACAGTCGGTGACAGTGCATTCATTAAGCCCCAGCGCTTCTGAATGGCTCCTTCCCATTTATTAAGAAATGAGGGAGCACTGCAGAGCTCTGATCTTCTCTTTGAGCACATCAGACCCTGGGTTTCTAGGTCCAATCACTGTGGGCATGGTGAGGATGGGTTGAGGTTGGACTTGTTGATCTTAAGGGCATTCTCCAATCTTAATTTGTCTCCATTCCCTTAACAAGGCTTTTTCCCAATTTCTTCCTTGAAGGATTGACAGAATAAATAGGAAAAACAAAATTTTTTTAAAAATAAATGACATCGCTTTTAGAACTTCAACACCTTCCCCTTCAGCAACAGCTCCACCTCCAGCAGAAGTGAGGAGCAAGCAGAGCTTCTGGCTGGAGATGTATGCACGAACACCTCCAGCCTCCACACAGAGGAGCTGTGGCCAGTGATGGGAGGCAGATAGAGGCTCCTTTGCTACAAGCACATCGATTACAGCCACACAGTGCACGCCGTGCACTCCCACAGATGAGCTGAGCCTGGCTTTGTATTCACATTCCACAAACTCTTTTTGGAGCCCTGGGCAGGTGACCACCCTCCGCTGGCATAGGATGCATTAGGATGGTCACAGTGCAAAATGGGAAATCCACTGGTGCCAGCAGCCCCAGGCAATCCCCCATCCCACTCACCTCTCTTTAGCAAGCTGGCCCGGTAGCGGCCCTCGAGGGTACAATTCCAGCGCTCAAAACGAAACTGGTACTGGCACTCCAGGGCACTCATGCTGATGGCCTCCATCAGGGTCTCGGCCACGCCGGGGTCCCGCCGGCACATCCTGCGCTGCTTCTTCTCCAGCTTCAGGCGGTCACAGACTTTGTAGTGGGCTTTGACGGCAGCTTCCTCCATTTCTGAGGTCAGAGGGAGGATGGTCAGGGGTTCGTTGCCCGTCAGCCTGTGGAGGAACAGAGGGGCATGAGCCGAGCACCCATCAGGATGCACTGATGTCTGGGAGAGAGGGGATTTCACAGCAAGGCTCACTGCAGTGCGTGCACAACAGGAGGTAAGAAGCAATATTTCAATTTATTTTCTCCACCAGCTCTCACAGAGCTCGTCTGGATGGAAGACGTTGGCAATCACCACCTCTGTCAAACTCAAAATCGCCACAGGACAGCCCATTCAAAACTCAAATAGGGAAAAAATTACAGAAGGTACATAAGGACATGAATTCAGGAAGCTAGCAAGAAGGCAAGAACACTGCAGCTACTCTCCTGTGTTTTTTTTTTAAAAAAAAAAAAAGTCATTTTAGGGCATCAAACAGCTTGGGAAGGGAGAGAGGGTGACTTGTGCCACCAGACCCCAAGAGACACAGCAAGAGAGCACGTACAGCCACTTTGCCCTCAGCAGAAGTAAAACCCAGCCTCAGTGTGAGGCTTGCAAGCAGGATACACTTCAAGAAACGATGCCAAAAGCTTTTAACAAGGAAGAATGAACTCAACGCCTAAAGAAACGACCTGAAGAAATTCAGAAATACGTGTCCTTCTCCCCTCCCCGCCTCCTCCGAGCACAAGGTCCTTGACTCCAATGTGCAACAAAAGAAGCCAGCGTACTGTTCCCGGTGTCAAGTGACGAGCTGCTGGAAAAGGACCAGGCTGGCATCGGCCCCGGGCAGCAGCGAGGCTGCAGGAACATCTGCTGGGCTCCGGAGCGGGTTGTTGGCCGGGCTGCCCGCACCCCACTCTTCTGGCTCTGCCCAGTTCCGGCCAGGTGCCAGTCCACACAGTCAATGGGAATCACTATGTAGGGTTTTCGAAGGACCTGAAGACATGTTTCCCCAGCCAAAAAAAAAAAAGGAAGGATTGCTAAAAGCCAGGATTGAAAGCATGCTGGCATACGTTGCAGCCTTGTGCAGATGGGCAGGCACAGAGCATGGGTCATGCAGCATCCACCAGGAGAAATGGTGGAGGGCACGGCCCAGGGGCACATGCTCATCCAAACACTGAGTGACCCTAGAAATGCTTAAAAAACCTCGAGAACAGCAGTTTGATGTCCTTTTTTTCAATGAGGATTTCTCTGCAATTAATGGGATGCATCCTGCCAGGAATGCAGTTCCCCAGGGCATGCACCTACGGTGCCTTAATTCCCAAACCTCCCATGCACAACTGGCACAAAAGCCTGACCTGAGCCACAGCCAAGCAACATGCAGTACAGATGACAGTTGTTCCTGATCATTTAATGATGTGATTTAACATCAGATGTCAAGGAAGCAGCAAAAAAAAAAAAAAAAAAAAAAAAAAAAAAGGTCAAGTTTGTGGTTTTTGTGGGTTTTGGGTTGTTGGTTTTAGTACCTTAGGAGAACAAAGACATGGTCAGCGAAATACTCTCCTTCAGTTACTTTTAAAAGTACCAAGGTTTCCAAGAAAAAAAGCTGCAATGGTTAAAAAAAAAGAAACAAAACAAAGAGTCAAAGCGATTTGTGGGAAACACGGAAAAGTAGGGTGACTGATGCAAATTTCCCCAAAAAAGGTTTTTCCCTAAAAAACTCAGCTCCGAAAAACAATAGACACCCAAGCAGCAAGCTCCAGCTGAAGCACTGACAAATATTAACCCTCACAATTTTGCTCTGCACTGTGGGGACTCGGCTGTGACTGCTGCCATCACCTGGCCCTGGTGGCCTCATTCACCAGGCTTGTTTAGGGGAAAGGTGGCTTGGTCCAAGCTCTGCAGTAGTAAAGACCTGTAACAAAATCTCCAGGACACTCATTCCTGGCCCTTATCAATACTTTTTCTCTGAAGGTCCATGCCTGAAAGCTTCCCCAGTTGGTGCAAGAGATTCCCTCAGCTGGCAAAGGGGAGAAGGGGAAGCATAGAAGCGCTTTCTACAGCCACCTCTCTCCCAGTTCACCTTTCCAACTGGCCGTTGTCAGCAAAACGTCCTGGAAAACATAAGCTCCCAGTATCATGTAGCAGCCAGCTAGTGCAGGGGGAGCCGTAGAGGAGTTGATCCTATGGGCAAGGCTCCTGCAGAGCAATGGGCTGTTTGGAGCCCCTTCACCTCCCTCCCCTTGGATGCTTGGCTTTGGGATACTTCAAGAGATGGTTTCTTGCAGAGCAGCCTTGCAAAGCTTGCTGATAGCACAGCCCCACTGCATGCACCTCCAGAGTGGGTCCCAATAAGAGTCTGCCAAACAGAAACAAAAGAACCTGGGACAAGGAGAAGGGAGAAAACAGGATTCATGATGCTGCACAAAGCCAGAGGACTCTAGCACTTGCTTATGATTAGCAGATGGAAAGACATGGGAAGCAATCGGAAATTGAAACACTAAATGGATGAATTGTCAGCAATGTCTGTTCCCATTGCCCTTTGCAATGGCTTGAGCAGACGTTCACCAGCTCTGATAACTGCAGGTAACACCATGTAAGCTGCACACACTGGGCAGCATTTCCACTTCCAGGCTCCCACTTCACCTTTGCCTGGGAAAAACAATGCAAAGACAAGACACCAACACGATGCCCTGTAGGAAAGGCAGAATACTTTTCCCACCTCCTGCCCTCAGTCCTCACCCATCACAGAAAAGGGATCAAAATCCAAACGGGTGAGAAACAAACCACGCACCAATAATAAACAACCGTGGGCAGAGCTGGTGCCCCCACCCAAAACACTGCCTTGGAGCTGCCGCTGCATGGAACCTTCATAATCCCATAAAGCCCTTTTATGCAACCTAGGCTGAGTGAGGTCCTGTAAGGCAATGGTGTCAGAGTCGGATGCTTTCTCAGCTCCTCACAAAGACTGAGCTGTTCCTTCCAAGAAAATCTTGCAGGACGGGGGAGAAAGGGGCCAGGTTATTTAGTTTAATACATTTTGTAGTGCTCACCCAGCCTTCAACTCTTATGATCAGAGAGACAGACAGCACTCTGTGCTATTGTATTATTTTAGATTGAGGGGGCTGAGCATCAGATGAAGGTGTGTTTGTCCACTAGGAACCTGGAGAGAGACCAAACAGCTCATTGCACACAACCCAGGAAGCTTTAACTCTGTGGAAGTTAACTCCGGCCTCAATGAGGGCTGCCAAGCCAAGGGACTCGGTCTGTGCTTCAGACTTCATCCTACTCTTCTTCCCTGCACCTCACCTGCCTTCTGCTCTGAGCAGCATGCCTGTATCATCCATACCCCAGGAAGGACCTAGTTGCCCAGCCCCACATCACCCAGCTCAGAGGAACCTTTGCAACATCGTTCTCCTTCCAAACCTCCTTCCAGTTCGATCCCTCACTGCTTTGAAGTCACGAAGCCAAAAGGTTTATCATCCCCAGCTGTAAGCAGCAAGAACTACTGGGTTTGCACAAGCACTGCTGGTGGCATTCAGCTGCCTTGGTCATGCACTTTGTGTCGCAATGGACTCATCGCCCTTCCAGAGAGGTAATCCCCATGGATTCTATTTTTATTTCATTTTTGGAAGGCTTTTCATTACATCAGCTCATTCTTTCATACGTATCCCCGTATTTTCTCTTTTATTTTGGGGGTTTTCCCGGTGGGAATTTGAGGGGAACAAGTCATGGTGCCTGCACAGACCTGTGAGAGCACTCTTATTTTTGACATGCTCAAGGGTTTCCTTTGCCAGTGCCGCCAGCGACGCGAGCCAAGGTGAGAAGCAAGGAAACGCCTCTGCTGTACCCACCCAGAATGACAGCCCTGCTGAAATATTGCATTCCTACCCTGCAGCTTCCTTCCCTGCCAGGAGAATTATCTTTGGTACATCTGCACAAAGTTCCAGTTCATTTTATTTTCACTTTTTCCTTGAATGTTTTTCCTGCATTATTTTGCACCTCTTCCAATCCTTGTTTTTCTCTATGACTTCTTTCTTTTCTTCTTATAAAAAAAAAAAAAGTAGGTTTTGAGAAGCTGAGAAATAGCATGCAGTAGCCTCATCACTGCAATACCTAAATTAATGACTCTACAACTGAAGGAGCCAGACTTATGCAGGACACCAGACATACATTATTGTTTCCTGTATCCAACAACTGCTCCCTCTCTCCCCCACTGCCACAATTCCATACTACAACGAAGCTTTCCTAGGTTGATCTACCATGTTCCCTCTCCATCCCACAAAGGCTAATTGCTCAGTGTAACAGATCAAATCCAAGCAAACTAGGAATAGTTGCCAATTGAAGAACCAACTCCTTCATCAAATATCTCATTCTGGTCTGTGTGGGGTTTTTTGTTCTTAGCCATTCACAGGTACAGGTGCCACCATCATGCCCTCACCCTAACTCAACAATTTGGACAAAGCTATCCAGCGAGCACCCACCAATCTCAGCTCTGCTCTTGCCAGAGCTGGCTGAAGCACAAATGAACCTCAAACCATTTGAGATCAGAAAAGGCTTTTTCCCCCTTCAATACTAAAAAAATTAGTTCTGTTTTATTTTTTTCCCCATGCTTTAAAGTCAGAACCAAGCATTTTTGCTCCAACACACTGTACTCACCCTAGTGTTCAGGTGTTCACCACTGCCACCTCTCCTAGATCACCAAATCCAAAGCCATACACATTAGCATCAAAATCCACTGCAATCCTCCAAGCTACAAAACCAGAGATTTCCTACCTTGGCTAATGTACACATACACAAGAAAAGCCCATATCCCACAGAACACCTTCAAAAAATAGTAATAATAATAATAATGCAAGGTATTTTCCCAACTTCAGCAAGGATTTTTCAGCTTCTGTAATATCCTGTCACCTCAGCATGAATTAAGTTCCATCATGAAGAGAAGTCATAGAGGTGTTTGCTTCTTCTAGCTCAGTCTGACCTGCAATATTGTTAATCCTGACACTTTGCAAGGTTTATTCTCCTTACCACCCACAGACCATTGCTCTTTATGCACATGCTGGTCCTGTTCCTTCCAGGTCATTCCCAACCACCTCATCGCTTTGTGTGCACCTCTCCTTTTTGCTCTCCATGCCATTCTCCACAAAAAATGGTGCCCTGCTCTTGGAGACCATTAAACAAAGCCAACAAACATTTGAAAATCCAAGTTATGAACACAGCTATTTTCATGATAAATATCACTATTTCCATCTACCCCATGGTTCCTTCTGAGCCCTCTTGCCATCCTGGATATGGGGATGGAGGAGCAGACCTGTAGGGATCCTGCTGCACACACCTGCCAGGCTCTCAGGGCACACCAAGAGTCATTTCCAGCATCCAGAGAAAGATACAACAGCTGCTTCTCAAAGTAAAAAATTGCTGCTGTAAATTTCTAGCTTTTCCTGCCCAACACAGCTCTCCTGAATGCTTCTAGCATTTGCACCAGCCCCTCTTTGATCCCAAAATCGTTAAGCTCTTTTCAGACCCAGGTGTAACCACAGAAGTAATTTATGTCTGATTTTCCCATTTTAGCCTTAGCTTAAGTTCACACAGAAGTCAGAGGACTTCCCCCAGGCTGCTGAATGCAGCAGTCCAACTGGAATCCTCCCAGGGCAGATGTCCTATCTGAGAAGGGAGGTGGATCCTGACCCTAAGTTCTCACACTGGGATTTTTCTGTGAGTGGGGCAAGACAGGGATGCTTGCTTCTCAGATACAGAATGCTTGCTGCATGTTTATAACAAGCTTTCTTATAATTTCATGCCAAATTGTGCCTGTAGCTTCTCTTGCACAAATTATTCCCCCAAAAAAGAAAAAAAGTTTGGCACATGGCACGTGAAAGTCTATCTACTGAAGGCAAAACAGTTCAATGAAAGAGCAGGGAATACGTGACTTCATTCAGATAGGGAAACGTAGAGGGCTGGAGATGTTCTTATGGCACATCCCTTTATGAGACCTTTGGGACCAAGGTGCCATGAGGAACAGCTATTTTTGCACTGTGGCAACCAGAAACACCGCAAGCAAACACGTCAGGGGCAGCATTTCCCACCCATGCAAGGCAGAAAAGTCGTATGGGTTATGAATGACAGCATTCCCCTGAAGGAAGGAAGCACTGCCTTCCCTTCTCCCTCCCTTTCCCCAGCAGGGAGGGCACAAGCAATCACAGAGAAACCCAAGAGCAGAGGAAGGAACCAAGCTTTGCTCTTCCAACCCACGGTGGTGTGCCTGAACCGCAAGGCTACACGACCTCAACCCTTCCTCCCTCTCCCGACAACAAACCTCATATTCAGGAAGTTTCCAGTCCTTTGCATTTTTATTTTTGGCGAGTGTCTCCGAGTGGCAGAGCTGAGATTCACCACCATGGGGACAACGCATGGAGAAAGTTGGTACCAGCACCAGCTCTAGGAGCCTTTGCAACATTCCCTTGCAATTTGTATAGCTGGAGGGGCTGAGCAGTTCGGAGATGACCTTTAGAAAACACTTTTTTTTTTTCTTTTTTTTTTAAAATGGGAAAGACTTGGGTTTTTTTGTTTTGTTTTTTAATAATTCAATGACTGTCAGCTGGGAGCTCCCAGGTAGCTCGATGCCAAGAGCTGCCTGCAACCCAGTTCTGCTGCAAACAACCCATTTTGCCTGCAAGCAGGCAGAGGAGGGGGGAAAAGGAAGAGGGGAAGGTTGTTTCCTCTCCCCTTCATCCTCTGAAGAATGAAACAGCAATCAGGCAGATTTATGGAGGATTTTTAACCCAACTTAAAACCAGCCGGTGAACTGCGGTGCCAGTGGAATGCATGGGCCAGGCAGCAACAGGGGCTTTCGCTCCAGATTTAAGAAGGCATTAAGCTTCACCCTTCCCAGCCGGTGCCAGGAATTACCCACCCGCTGCCCCTGGCTACTGGTGGCTTTTATTTTACGTTCTTAAACTTTTGGGTTTTTTTTGCTTAACGTCCTTTTTTATTTATTTATTCACAGGCATCTCATCAGACTATATACAATCCACAGCTGTGAGATTCAGTGCAGGGAAGCAGTGAGTGAGGAGCAATGCAATGGGATATGAGGGAATGAGGCTGAAGAAGAGAATAAGTCTTGTTTTAACCTGTTTAGTTCCACATGGAGCAAAGGGAGAGGTTTTCAGAATATTTAGTGATAGGATAAAATGGTGAGAGATGCACATGCACACATACCATGTCTATGGGCTGTAGAAACAAACTTCCCCTCCTTTCAGGAAGAAAACTACCATAAAGCGTTTTTTGTTTGGTTTGTAGTTTTTTTTAGGGGTTTTGTTTGACTAGAGGGAGATTCTGGGTTGTTTTGTTTTTCACACTGGCAGAAAACCCTCCCATCTTAGGATCTCAGGTCCCTGCTGCACTATGGAAACCACCCCACTCCCTCCCTAATGGGGATTACAGCAGCTCATTTTAATCCAGAACTGGGCCTAACACCTCTCCACAACTTAAAACACTGGTCACATTTACAGGAATGTACATAACCATCCCTCCCCTTGCTTTTGAATCAGTTCTGAAGGGGCTGAGGACCAGAAGAGCACGTAACAGATCACAAAGGTACAAAGAAGTTGCACAATTTTCTTGCAACAAGGAGTTAAGCCATGTGCAAACTGTTACACCTGCTCTTACCATAGAGACCAAATTCCTAAGAGGCAGAAATTCATTTGTGATATAAACTTGCAGAAAGAGCTTTGCTCTCTTGTTCTAAGCAAAGGAAATCTAAGTCCGTGGGCTTTCTTGCTACCTTTCCCTGTCTGGAGAGAGTTGCCCTTAGCAAAGAATATTTAGTATCTGAAGTGTAAAAAGTGAGGACCTGAAAAAACCTCACAGATGTTTTCCAGTTGTGCTTTTTGCACTGGTGCTTCCTTGTTTTCATTCCAGGAGGTTTGCAAAGACAACATCAAAGAGTATCACACACAGGATAAGGACACTTCTTCACGTGGGCAGTTCCAGCCCCCAAAACAACTTCTGTCCATCCTATTGGCTCTCTAACACTATCTTTAACACTCCATCTTCTGCATGAAGCCTACTGAAGCCCTGCAGACCTTCCCCAGGCTGGGGGCTCTGCAAGGAACGCTTCAGCTCAGGGTGATGCGGGGATCCAACGTGCTGTCGCAAGAGCAGCATTAAAATAAACAACAACAACAACTGCAGGACGTTCAGAGGATGGAGCACTTTTTTTCTCTAAACAGCGTATCATTACACTTCTAGACTCATTGTCACCAGTTGCTGTGAAACCTAAAATTGTATGGTTCACGAAGGTGGGTGATTAAACACGAGGACTCGAATGCATGCTGCTGCTCAGGAAGCCTTTACATCACCACCTGAAGCAGGTAGGATATGCCAGGAGACATCACTTGTTCCATTTCTCCTTGGCCTCCCTGGATGTCCACACTTGAAGAAATCTTCAGTTCAGCCCTGTCTGGCAGTGGTTCCATCTCCTTGAAAGCTCCCTGAAGGTCTCCAGAGTCCACCTGCTCTCGGTGCTGTGGGTGACCCTGCTTGGGAAGGGGTTGACCGACATGAACCTGAAGTTCCTGCTGAACTCAACCACTCTGGGATTCTGTTAGGCTCTCAACACTGATTCAGGATATGTTAGAGATGCACCAGGAGACTTTGCCTCAGGCTGCAGCATTCAACCCAGCTGCACTCTCCAGGTAAAGACAAAAAAACATCCCAGCAGCATCAAGCACACATCACCAGCTGCAACATCAAGCAGAGCACCCTGCTCTTCCCTCAGAGCAGCTATTGAATCATAGAATCAGAGAACAGTTTGAGTTGGAAGGGACTTTTAAAGCCCATCCAGCTCCAACCCCTGCTCCCCACCAGCTCAGGCTGCCCAGGGCCCATCCACCCTGGCCTTGGGCACCTCCAGCCATGGGGCACCCACAACATCACTGGGCAGCCCATGCCAGGGCCTCACCACCCTGTGAGTAAAAAGCTGCTTAATATCTAATCTAAATCTCTCCTCTTTTTGTTTAAAACCATTCCCCTTGCCCTATCACTATCAGACAGTGTAAAAAGTCGGTTTCCCTCCTGTTCATAAGCTCCCCTTGAGTTCTAGAAGGCCTCGATGAGGTCTCCCCGCAGCCATCTCTTCTCCAGGCTGAAGAAGCCCAGCTCCCTCAGCCCCTCTCCACAAAAGCAGTGCCCCAGCCCTCTGATCATCCCCATGGCCTCCTCTGGACCCGCTCCAACAGCTCCGCATCCCTCTGGTGCAGGGGGCCCCAGGCCTGGGCGCAGTCCTGCAGATGGGGCCTCATGAGGGCAGAGCAGGGCGGGACAATCCCCTCCCTCTCCCTGCTCTTGCTGCCATGCTCACGGTGCCCACCTCACCTCAGCAGCCCCTCCACATCCCCAGCCAGCCCCCACCCACGGCACCCCCAGCACGCCGGGACACGGGCACGCCTCGCACGGCCCCAGCGCCAGCGCGGCCTGCATGTGTTAGTGTCAGTCTCTTCCACCCACCCCTGCCAGGGAACGCATCTGACTTCATAATGAATCGCCCATTTGTCTCCCTAACACCTCAGCCAGCCTTTTGTTGAGCCTTATCTCCCAAATTTAACAGCTCCACGGCACACATCACGCAACAGGACTTGGCTTCTTCCTTCTCCCCCCTCCCCTTCTCCTCCCCAGTCCGTCTGTCATATAAATCGTGCTGTCCATCCCGAACACTGCCCGCTCTGTTCTCAGCAGATGCTGTAGCTACGGAGCTGCCCTTGCCCAGACCACAGAGATTGGCAGCAGGGGAAGAAGCTCCTCATAGCCAACGCAGCAGCTTCCCCCGCTGCCTGAGGATAGCCCTACGTGCACGGACACCCAGTAGCACAGCAGGGACACAAAATAAAGGTTATTCTCCAAACACAAATCTCAAAAGCTGGGGGGCTGAAAGGCTGAGGCTAAGCCTTTGAGGAAAGCACAGAGGTCCTTGGGACAGCAAAACTGGAAAACAAGCTTTCTCCTCCCTCCCCAGCCCCAGTTTTCATGCTCAAGGCCCGGAGGTCCCAGCTGCAAGCTCAACATTTTCCTCATCAACTTACAGATAAACGACAACTTCTAGAAACAAGTGCAGGTTCAGGCTGAAGGGGGTTATCACCTCCCCCTCCCCTCAAAACATTTCACCCAGCCCCGATTTTATATCGCACGGAGGTCAGCTCATGGAGTATTTAGATGGTTGGGCGGTTTGACACATCATCTGATCTATTTTGGGAGCAGTTTATGGCTCTGCAATTCCTCCCCTGCACAGCAGCGATAGCTTTTCCACTCTAATGTCATATTATCCTCGTGGAAGGTTTAAAACCTAAACAGGTGAAAAAACAAACTTTCTGGGCACTGGAGAGAGCAGGATGCATGAGAACCACACTGTGCTGATGGGATGGCACAAGCTTATCCCCACTGTGAGCCCCAGCAGGGATTGTGGGAATGGACTGGGAGCACAGAAGCTGGTTCCTTACAAAACTAGACAGGAAGACACTCAAAGGCTCTGACACGAAGGTCATGCCATGACAAAAGGTGCCTCATGAATGTCTTCCTGAAGAAGCTTTACAGTCCTGAGGTTTTACAAGCTCCAGATGAAGCCTCAAGGGTCAGATCTCCAGCTAAACAAACCAGCTCTGGCCAAGGTGTCACACTCCTCAGATAGGGATAAATCACCAGTGCAGGAGACAATGTTCTTGCTGAAGTATCCCACACAGTAAGAATGGGTTCCAGTGAAGCCAACCAATGTCACAACCCTTTTTGTCTTCTAGTCCACAGTCAAGGGCACTGCTAATCACACATGATGACTAAATTATGACAGAGATAGCCAAGATGTCTTTTACAGACCTGTGCTGTTGCCAGAATCCTCACTTGCCTTTTGAAGGTGACTCACTACAGAACATCAGCATGAACCTCAGCCAGACCTACCTTGGCCAACACTTCTGGTAAATGCTCTTAAGATACTTAGCTCAGAGAAGGTGTAGATACTCCATCCCAGAAGGCATTCAAGGCCAGGTTGCATGCAGCCCTGGCTAGTATGATCTGGTGAGTGGCAGCCCTGTCCATGGCAGGGAGCTTGGAACTAGCTGATCTCTACGGTCCCTTTCATTCCAAGACATTCTATGATATAGAATAGCTTGGGTTGGAAGGGGCCTTCAAGATCTAATTCCAAATCCCAAACTTTGTGACTGGAGCATATACATCTTTTTACTACACTACACAGAGTTAATAAGAAGAGTCAAATTATCCGAAGTACTAAAACCCACAGAGGCCTAAAGTTTTATTCTCTGCTGCTTTGCAGATGAGCTAGCATACCATCCATCTTCAGAGCAAGGCACTTGTGCTCAGGAATTCAAAAAAACCTTTATGCATTGTATTAAAATGGGTATGTGGGTCACACTCAACCAACCAGTATTAAGGAAAGCATTTCCTTCCTGTATTAGGGTTAGGGTCCATCCATCCACCCAACTAAGTTGAATTAAAAAGGCAGGGGGGAGGACAACAAGCCAAGTGTTATACATAGCAAATTCTGATTAGATTATGAAACTTTAAGAAGATCTTAACAAGTGGACAGTGTGCATTTTACATAATTAGCTTGTTACTTATAAATGCCTTACATAGTGCCAGTGGTAGATTTTCATCACCGAAAATAGCCCAAAGCTGTCGGATTCGGGAACTGCTGCCATCCCAATTTAGATCAATCCAAATACAGAAACCACGAGGTGGTTTCGTTACACCAAGATTAAGAATTGAATCGGCTCTTGTTTTTCTGGATATTGGAAGGGGTAAAAGATTACAGAGGGCAAAGACATTATGTCACACTGCACCTTGCGAGCCCAATCCTCACCAAAAGTAAAAGCTGTTCTTCACAGCATTTTGGGGAAAGAGAGCCTCATCAAGACAGGACATAAAGATGCAGCACTGCGAGATCCCACAGTTGCATCCATATTCATCTAGATCATTTTGCAGAGAACTCTTCTCCGGCCCCATGAAGTTTCATGAAGCTGTGACAGTTTCATCTCACTCCCAAGAAACTCAGCAGGCCCTGAGGTACAAGCACTGCCTGTAAAGTGTGACCTCAGAAACAGAAAAACAGGAGAGAAAGTCCTTTGATTTGCAAGTTGAACATGTTTGACATCCAAGTCCCAACAAATGCAGAGCTACACAATGTTATTCCTACCTCACTCCTTCCTATCACCTGCAGATATTTGAAGGAAGAAACGTTCTGAATGGCATGAGATTCCTGCTGGCCACAAGAAACCATACCTAGGTCAGGAGCTCTGAGAGATGCTCAATAAATCCACACATCTGAGAGTTAACCAACAGGGAAGAACAATACTCAACCAGCGCACTTGCTGCAGTCATCTCTACTAGAATGACCCCGGTTGACACTCCAATGAACTGTTTGTGTGGTCTGAAAATACAAGACACATCTCCCAGCCCAGAACTAGAGGATCAGTTTTGCCCAGATTCCAAGGCATTTAGCTACCATCTCATCCAAAGGGACTGGAAGTGAAGAAAATCTTCATATACAAGTGACTTCCAGCTCAGCCATTCAAGGGCCAGGAAACATAACGCAATAGGAAATCAGTTTTTAATCTCAAAAAGCTATGTGAACGCATTTTGCAAAGGAGCACAGTGTTGGATAGATATCCTTTTCCAGATTCCCATCATGTTTCATTCCCTCCATAAAGGAGGCAGAGGACTGTAGGAAGAGCCAACTGCGATGAGCATCACGTTGAAAAATTAAAATTTATTCAAGCAAGGCATTATACAAGGCAAATTCAAACAGCTTTCACAGCCTTTCACAAGTCATTACCATGCCTCATTTTCCAGGTACTGAGTCTTTCCGTTTCCATAATGACAACTAAACATGGGATGAGCCACAACAATTCCAAGTATCCATAAGTAATGAGAAGAAGGCTGACTTTCAGCATCAGACAGGACACTCAAGATAAGTGGACTCTCAAAAACTTGTGAGCTGTGTCTCAGCATCTTTAAAACACCCACAAGGAACTAAACCTGTTTTCAGTTGAGTACAGAATCTGGATAACATGTTTTAAACAAGCCCTAGGGCTACATGGTTAATGAGAATAGTAATGAAAAATTTAGTAATTGCCAAATCACTGCAGAATAAAACTAGCACGCAATCACAAAAATGTTCTGTTGCAGTCTGTGTGCACAAAGGAGATGACAAATTACTCATGCAGCTCACCTCTGAAGCTTCTCAGATACAACTGTGAAGCCTTACAGTAGCAGTAATTCCATATTTTAAAAGCATCTCAAGATGCTTTAAGCACTGGCATTAAGTCACACTACTTCTGGACTCAGGTGCACTTCAGTAGTTACGCTCAGTTTTCACATGCATTTTGTCAGAAATCTGTGTTCAGCACTACAAGAGATGAACAAACTCCAGGGACTCCTGCTTATACCCTGGGGAGATTTGTGGCATATACATAAAAATCAAACTTGAGGCTACTCGTGACAACGTTTTAAGTGCAGGTAGAATTTGTCTAACATGGAAATACTAGAAACAGGCGAAGACACACTAAGAAACCTCAAGCAAGATAGTTTTGCCTCAAGTCTTCATGAAGGGCTAACCTGAGAAGAAAGATACAGGCTGTTCATGTCCTAACACGATCAGAGCACAGAACAGGGAGAACCCCCCTCTGCAGTCTATTCTATCAACAGATGCTCATTAGAGCTACTCTCAACCAGGGCAGCAGCTCCAGCCTGAAATGGAGCTCCCATCTGTCTTCAAAATGCACGTGGGCTCGCTTCACAACTCCCACACCCCATCTCTTTCAGTGGGTTTAGAGATTGAGTCATCCTCCCCAGGGTGATACAGGACATAACTACACAAGATCTATTGGAATTAGAGTCAATGGGCTCACCAAAAAAAAAAAAAAAACAGGTTGGTAGAATCTAATTTTTCCAAGTGTTGTAAAGGCACTCAGCTATACAGTCAAATCCCATAAACTGAATAGCAATACAGAAGTAGGAGCAAAGACTGATATTCCAAGTAAAGAAAAGATTTCCCTATGAAGAAGTCTTCACATCAGGTTTTCTTAAAGCACAGGGGAAGCAGGACGTGAGCTGCCTGCTCAACACTACAGAATGTGTAGAAAACAGAAGTCAGGACAAAAGTTCAAAGCAGGCTAAACTACCAACTCTACTTTCCTTGCACTTCAATTTAGTGTGAGTTTGGTTTGCCCTCAGAATCTATGGCAAAGCATATTTGAAAAGGGTGTGAATACAAGTTGAAGGGAAACAATGAGGAGATTCAAGGAAGATCAAACTTAAGATGCATGCACCCAGATAAGGTATCTTTGCTCTTTTCTACAAATGTGAAGAATTCCCAGCAAATTAAAGCAAATCTCTGAGAAACAGCATTGCTATTTAAATTCCAAGCTGAAACCCTATAGCACTGCGACAAAACTTGGCTGAGTCCTGCTCTCAAATCATACGTCCTTCCCTGGGAGACGATATCAAGTTCCCTTTCCCCTTTCTTCGTCTGTGCTTGAGACTTTCCAATTGGCCTGGGGTCAAGAAAACCACCCCACTTGCAGCCTTCATCCCTTGCCCCTGCAAGAGCACGTGTCTCCTGCCAAGCCCTCCCTGAGGTCACGGGGACACCCAGCGTTCCCCAACTTGCTCCCCAAGGGATGCGAACTCACTGGTAGACCAACAGGTTTCAAAGCAAAAGCAAGAGGGAATAACCCATCCCAGCACAAAGCTTGCTACCACATCCTCAACACCACTTTTTGTGGAAGCTTACACCTATTCATTTAATCTCTGACAGAGAGTTTAAGCAATAGACAGGTTCCTACACTCATGATTTCCCATCCAGCTTTTAGCAGAAGATATCCACATGGATACTCTTGATGTTTCAATAACGAGCTCTGATCCACTCTGGAGCTGGCAAGGAGCAAAGTCAACTTTATCACTGCAAATAGTGGCCTTAGGGAGGAAAGTTAAGCCCAAATAACACAGAGATGAGATGAACCCTTTCTACCTGAGCTCTGCAACATAATTTCTTTGTGAATCAAAAGCATTCTTCACATAGAAATTTTCCTCCAAGTTACAGAGGGTTTGTAACTAATTAAAAAAAGCCCTCCAAGTTTCCAAAGTATTTCAAGCAATAAAACCCAAGTTACAGCCTGAAAATAAATCAAAACAGTAATATGCACACACTTAAGGGGGGGGGGG
>WBMW01004108.1:394941-414288 GCA_013396635.1 Penelope pileata | reverse complement strand
GGAAGATATAAACCAACGCTGGAAAAATCTTGCACATAGTGCAGCCAAAATGCCAGTTGATACATGTCACATTTGGGCACTCCAGGCAATGCTATCACAATGGCTAATAGAGGCAGGCAGAGCTCCAAGAGGAATGCCCAAAGCCTAAGGACACACAGATGCTTCCCTGTAGCCTTAGAGAATGGTGATGGCATCCCAGGCCTTCTGCTGAAGCTTTCACACACGTTCAGCTTCTTGAGCAGCACAGCGAGGAGAAGGCGGCTGCGACCTTTCAGACGTTGTTGCTGGCTAATCCTTCTCAAAGGAGGGCCTTGGAAAACATCTAGGTTGAAGTATCCATGAGATTAAGATGTTTATCCATCTTGTATTTTGCACATTTAGGATCTCAGTGTCTCCTGGCTGCAAGAGCTCAGGAGGACCAGAGGCCAAGAAAGAACGGACAACTCCGGCAAAGGGGAAGGATAGCAACACTCACAAGTGCTTTGTGTTTGCTAGAAACCTGTCATCGGTCTGCAAATAACAGAGCAAAACAGAATTAGGGGAGATTTTTCCCCAAATGGAAATACCTTTTGCAGCTGAGTTGACAGATCTATTGAGCGTAACGAGAACTGAGCGTAACGTGAGGGTTGCTCCCTGCTGAAACTTTCCAGGTGTTTACATCTGGCTTCAGCCAGAAGTGCCATGAACCCCTTGAGATCACCCCAGCCTAGTGAAAGCTCAAAGCCACCTCAGCACAAACGTTGGGAAGGAGGTTGAATGGCTCCTTCTGTGGCTGGAAATACTGTGTTAGTGACCACACAGTGACAAAGGTCTCCCCTTCTCCTGCCCCAAACTGGAAGAGAATCCAGAACAAGGATCCATATGGAGAAACCTCATGGAGATACCCAAATCCCTGGAGGACAATGCTGAAGAGTTGGACTTGGTGATCCTTGTGGGGCTCTTCCAACTGGGAATATTCTATGACCCTTTCCAAACAGAGACTGCAGCATAGGAATGGAGGTTTCCAAAGCAGCCTTGGCCATGTACAGCAGAAAAACACCAAGACAGGATGTTCTGTGTGACTGCAACACGGGGAAGTTTAGGCAATACAACGGGAGGGAGAGTGAAGACACGGCAGTAAGGCGAGAGGGATCCTCACAATGCACACAGACATGTGGGAAGTGGGAGAAGGATGGGAGTTTATGTCAAAAAGACAAATAAAAACCTAACTTAATTTGCCAGCCTCATGCTAAAATAATTATCATATGCAGAGTGCCTGTAACAGCTTGGAAACTCCAGGCATAGGAAGCTCACAGCAGACACCACAGATGAGATATTGCTTTGTTCCATCCCAAAGCCACACCAACGTACACCTGCATCCAAAATCACACCTCTGAGCAGGATGCTGCACAGCAGGAGGGCAGGGAACAAGTCCAGCAGTGCTTTTGTTAACTTTCAGGGCTAAACAACTCATATGGCTCAATCACAATGTTGGGGAGGTGGTCCCAGGATGAGGATGGTTCCCTGTAGTTTTATCCTCCTAAATGTCTGGTTGCATCAGATGGACCAATGGAGAGAGAGCATTTCAGGATTCTCCTGGACAAGCCCCAGACAAGGCTCTACAGCCTCCCCAAAATAGTCCTCACTGGTTTCACGCTGAAGGCCCCGCAGCTTGCAAGGCAGGTTTAATTTTAGAGCACACTCATCGGATTTGCTTACATAATTTTCTTGATTTGGAAGGCTTTTTATTTTCCTTAGTAAGAAAAGCTGCCCAAATTTATCACGTTAAGCAGGGGGCTGCTTGCTTGTAAGAATCTTAAAATATATTGGCTGCGATTTTCCTTTCAAAATTTGCATATCGCAATTAGGGCAATTTGGAATTAGAACAGCTTTAAGAAGTGGGGTGGGAAAGAAGCCATTAGAAAGGACAAATCCTTACCAAATTACGCAGGCATTTAAGTGCAGTGGCCCACAGTGTGGCCAGAGGCTGCTGAAAACAGGGCAGCAAGAGCTCAGGAAGTGTTCCAGTCCAAATCCATGAAGCAGAAGGTAGAGATATCCACAAAAGGGGATGCAGCTTTCAGTGTTCAGAGAAAATCATCTTTCTATTGAACATACATTTGTAAGTACCTGTGAAGATGCTGCCCCTGCTATCACCTAACAGGACAAGAGCTCCATCTGCACATAAGTCTGTTGGACAAACTCTAAGCCAGTTCTTGCAGCCAGAGATTCAGCCCCGTTCAGCTCCTCCATCCACTCCTCCACCTCCTCACTTGATTACAGCAAGAATTCAACTTCTGAGGTCCGTACTTAAAAACACAAAACGCCATAAAACCCTCTCAGCAATAACTCATTTGACTATTTTGACACAGCTTAGCTCATTTCTGAAGTTGAGCACTTTCTACAGCAAATACATTCCAGCTCTCTGGATGAGTTGCAACCAAACCAAGGAAACCCCACAGACTACCACAGCCCATCACTTCTCACACTAGAGGCTCACAGGAAGGAGACTTCAGATATTGCCAGATTTCTTCCCCCTACTGAAAGCCCATTTGAAGGGTCACCTCCAGCAGTTCCTTTGCCATTCTGCCCAATGGTGGTATAAAGCTCAATGGAAGACATATCTCAAACAGAATAATTTAATTTGGATTCAAAACACATCTCATAAGTCTATATGGGTCTCGTATTTGGGTTTCCAGCACTCCCAAATACTCCCAAGAGAAGCCCTGGAGCTCCTTGCAGCAGCCTGGGAGGTCCCAAGGAAAGGAAAGCCACAACACTGGGACCATTAGGACAAGAGGTATGGCCTCAGGTTGTGCCAGGGGAGGCTCAGGTTGGATATTAGGAATAATTTCTTCCAGAAAGAGTGGTAATGCATTGGAGCAGGCCGCCCAGGGAAGGGGTGGAGTCACCATCCCTGGAGATGTTCAAGAAATGCAGAGATGTGGCACTAAGGGTCATGGTGGGGATGGGCTGATGATTTTAGTGGTCTTTTCCAACCTTAACGGTTCTATGAACATGGGCTGGAAGGCAGCATCACCTCCAAGTGAAGACTGGATTCCTTGGTGAAATATCTCCTTTCAACAAGACCTTGATATTCTCTCAAGAGTGAAGTTGCCAAGTTTATTGCTTACACAAATTGCTTACACAAAAGGTGATCGATGCCCAGTGTTTACATCCATTTCAGTGCTGCCCCAAGTAATAGACTCCAGAAAATCCTAAGAGATGTTAAAGTTGAGGTTAATGGTCTTTCATCTCAAAGCAGGACACCTACAGCTCTGACCACCCTGATCTAGCTGTGGGTCTCCCTGTTCATCGCGGAGGAGTTGGACCAGATGACATTTAAGGTCCCTTCCAACTCAAATGACTCAACTCATGGTGCTGAATTCATTAGAGCTTCCCACCAAAACCCACACAGAGGACCACAGCTTTACATCACTGCTACAGGAAGTTCAGCCAGAGAAATCAAATGTAGTGCAGGACTATGTCAGCAGATACCCACGTTGTCATCGTGTGCATCTCATGGCCAAGCAGGAGGAAGGCAGAGGGCTGAGAAGCAACACAGTGATTCAGCAGCACTGACAGCAGGGTGGCAACATCCATGCCCCACTTGCATGCAGGACACTTCAGAGGCTTCTTCAGGACAGCCCAAGCTGTCCAAGAAATTGAAGTTCTGTTAACTCTACAAAAAGAAAAAGCCCATCTAGCAATGCCGATGCTCAGCTTGGTTATGGGATTTAACTCTTTTTCTCCTCTTCTGCCTTCACTGTGAAAGATGGAACAGCTGTGGCAGATTCCCTCTCCAGGCTGCTGGCACCCTCCCAGCACAGGATAGATTTGGGTTTGGAGCAACAAAGCCATGGCTGCAACTGAAGCCTGAGGAGAGCAGAATGGTACCAGTGGGTTCATGGACTGCAGTGCTGCAGCAGGGGCAGCAGCACCCTCTGCCCTTCCCTTAGGGAAGCAGGGCCAAGGCATTTAGAGTCAGGATGAGGGAAAAACTGTGACAATTTTTCTCCCATAAAGGGATCACCTCCTCACTGGGTGTTGGCAGGATTCCCCTCTGCTCCCCAGCACGCACATCGCCTGATGTGTAAACCCCATGAGAAAACCCACGTGATGCTCAGCTCTCTCCAAAGCAAGGATTCTCTTCCACAGCTATAAAGTCTATTTTTCACTCGAGTTTTAGGGAAACAGGGACAACCAAGCCCTTTTGCAACCACAGCTCATCTACAGCTGGCAACGTGCTCCTGGTGCAGTGCTGTCATCCCATCCAGGGGGTGAAGGACAGCAGAAAAAAACCAAATGTGTGACTCATTGCCCTGTGCTTAAGTGAAAAAACAAAGAGGACGGTGAAAAGAATTGCAAAAAGCAAAACATGGAAAAGGGAGGAAACACATAGTGAGAAATTTTAAAAAAAAAAAAGATAAATGTCTCTGAAACACCCTGGCCAGGCACTTTGAAGCACTGAATCAGCAAACGCAGCTCTGCACCGGAGCTGCTTCGTGCATCAGCCTGGGGACGTGCTCACAGCTTTGTATCAGAGCTGCTGATGTGACCCATCTGTAAGGGGACACTCCAGCAAGGCTAACAGGAACAAATTCAGCCCAGGAATGCAAAGTGGGTTGGTTAAACCACATCAGTTTGAAGGACTGCCTCCCCACAGGGCTCTCAAGCGCTCTTAATTCAGTTTAGCCTGATTTGCACCGAAATCAAGAAAGTTAAAGTGAATTAAGGCTCTTTAATCCCCCAAGGAGAGCGTTTCCACTGGGGCTAGTTAAGAGTAATTGAAGTAATCCACTTTAAAAGTCAGTTTGGATTAGTTGTGCTAAGTGGCCCTGCAGATGAAGCCTGGGAACACAGAGACCATCTCTCGCATGCCATAACCACATCAATCTGCCTCTGGGAGGACAGCTAGAGCTGGGCTATTTTGCTTTGCAAAGGCTGGGAGTGGTCCAAGACACTCAAACGAAGCTACTGTAATAGAAATGTCTACTTGTGCTTGACAGGTGCCATCTGGTTGCAAGCAGAGGCATTTTCCACATGCATTTTCTCTGCGTGCCATATAGGCTGGGTAAGGCCAAGGGGATGCTGTTTTTACAGGCAGGGTTGTTGCTCCAAAAAAAATGTGTTGGCACCCCTCATTCAGGCCATGCTTGTATCTCCCTAAAGCTGCTGTTCTTCCCTCTCCTTGCCCCAGAGACATCAGGAGATGCATTTTGGGCTCAGAGGAGCAATCATTTGAGGCAGAAGGGACCTCTGACTGCCATCTGGCCCAGCTCCCCTGTAACGAACAAGGACACCTACAGCTCGATCAGGGTGCTCAGAGCCTGGCCCAGCCTCACCTTGAGTGTCTCCCATCTCCACACTGAGTTAACGACTGCAGGTTGTTGTCTTCTCACTGGGTGCCATCACATCCACCCCACTCCTCCACAGGTTTCTGGGGTGTGTTTCCAGGGTGTTCAACACTTCCCACCCCAAGTTTCCAACTGGTTGCAGGTAAAACTGCTTCACATTCAACAGAAGCATGGAAGGGGAAGCGAAGAAGGGGCAACAAACAAAGACCAGCACCAGCAGCCACCCCACATCACCCCACTTTCTGCTGCAGGATCCCACAGCAAGCAGGCAGAAGCACCAGGACAGGCTCTGCACAGGTTTTGCCTTTCTAGGAAAGCAACGAGCCCCTGCCTGATCCCAGCCAGTTCTTCCCCAGCTAAGAATAATCCCCCCAGCTGCTGTTTGATTTACACATTGCCATGGACGCGCGGTGTTTTTATCTGGTAGATATACAGGGGGAGAGGGAGCAAGCCTGCGTGTGTTCGTTCTCGTTAATGTTTCCTGTGTGGTTGGGGCTGTTATGCCTCCAGGTATGTTTATTTCACTACTTTAGCAAACCAGCAGACTTTTTAATGGAACTGTTGATATTTTTCCTGGCTGCTCCTCCTGGAGAGGCGAGGCAGCATACACACAGAGTTCATTCCTCGCCCCAGCCTGGAGCTGCTCCGCTCCTCCTGGGACTGCGGGGAATTGAAGGTTTCCATTGCACTGGTCAGGTTTCTTCCCTCGGCAGCCTTCAAGTTTTAGATACATAAACAGAGGCGCTCAGGCAGCTGACAGTAGTAAGAGCAACACGTTGCTGCTGCTTTCTGCAAGGGCAGCAGCTGCGCAACATCCATCCATCCACCTCTGCAAGGCTCTGGGGGAGAGCAACGGGTACAGCTCTGCACTCCTAAACTGAAGCCTCAGCTATAAGGCTTGCTTTATAATCAAATCCTTCAGGGGTTTCCTGAATCATAGGAACTCAGGTCACCAAGCAGTCAGTGGATCCCCCCCCTACATTTGTCTTATCACCTCCTTCATTGGGGTGGTAACTCCAATCTCATCAGAAGGCTCTGCTTCATCGAGCACCTAGAGAAACTGGGGTTTTTAGGCATGGTCCTTAGTCCAACTGCTTTCATGGATCCTGAGAAGAGCCCAGACACCCAAGGGATGTGCACCAAGTCCCCAGTTCTGCTCACAGCCTCTTCCCTCAGTGATAGCCCTGTTACATAAGCTGGAGCACCCTGAGCTTTAGGGACATGCCCAAAACCACGCAGGTGATGGGAGCAAAGGGGCTGCCATAGACACCATCCATGGGGCAATAAGGCGAAGCTTGGCTAAGTCTGAGCACATCCAGACAGATCAGAGTCATTTCGTTTGGGTACCAGTTTGAGACACTTCATTTGGGTCACATGGAAGGAAGGTAACAGCAAACAGACCCACGTAAGCACCTGTTTGGACAAGGTTACCCACCCACCTCCATGATGGGGGTCTGTCCAGCTCCATGATGGAGCACAGCACCCTGCAGTGCAGCCCAGCAGCCTCACAGCACCCATCACCGAGCTGGCAGTCCCTGGGAACAGATGGCACCCACCTCCTCATCACAGGGAGAGGATCTGACCCCAACCAGCTGCTAAGGGATGATCTGACCCCAACCAGCTGCTAAGGGACATGATAAAACACGGCCAAGGTCAACAGAAAAGGCCAAGCCCATAGAGAACCCACAGGGAAGGGCTGGGACCACAAGCTCCCCAGAGCCAAAAAGCAGTTAGCTTCAAGGCATCAGCCTGAAAAAAGCCTCAGAACCAGACCTGAGAACCAAGCCTTCAGCCTAGGAACTTATCCTTGGAAGAAAGGACATCCTTGAAGCCTGGCTGAATGTTGGAGGCATCCTGAAGGTACCACTGATGAGTGAAACAAGAACTGAGGAGCAAGTTACTGCCTGAAAAAGAAATAAAATTCTAGCTTCAAGAAAATAAAGGAAAACAAGAATCATCATCTACTGTGAGACAGGAAGAAGACTGAAGTTAACAGCACCCACTGTTTACCTGATGGGTGGTACTCTACACCGTCCTATGCCTCTTCAGAGATGGCTTTTTGACCCTCCTCCCCTTCTAGGATGTTTGATGCATTTGATGTTAGTAATTTTATAACTCTAAGTATGGTATTGATAAATTCTATTTACTGTTATAGCATGTGTGGAACCTGGAGGGAAGCTGGTTTTAGCATGGGGGTTGGACTCAGCCTCCAGCAGCCCATTCCAACCCCTGTGATTCTGTGATCTCCGCTACCTCAAGGGATGTCCCCTTGGCTTATCAATAGATTTTTATCAGCCACAAAAGCCAGCATGGATATTTTGGCTTCAAACAGGGAAAACAGAAAGAACAGGCATGTAACACTGCTCAGAGTCCACTTCTCCCTCTCAGGAGCAGCTCCTCAGTCTTCAAACTCACACTAAGCTTCCGGATTTTCCAGAGTCAACATGGGACAAGCCAGAAAATAGAAATAGTCACCAGGGATGCAACACAGCCATGCTAACGAGCCAAAGGAAGTGTTGGATCTTTGGTTAGACCCTGTAATTCAGCTTAAGTGGCTGCTTCACCTCTGGCCTGTCAGATCAGTTGCTAACCACAGGCTGGGAAATAGCTCCCTGAGAGCTCCCAGCTGAAGATTTATCTTTGGCAGGGGCTGAAAACATCCCTGCCCCCTCCCACTTTTGATTACAGAGAGGCCCAGAGATGCAGAAAGAGCTGCTATTCGTTCGCCAGGTATTTCGAGATCTCACCTTACACTGGAAGAGGATTAGGGCTAGGAAAGAATTTTGTCAAGATTAAGCAAAACAAGTCAGTTCTGTTAAATCAAGTATCAGTTCTGGTCAACTGTCCCCAGAGGGGTCTGGGCTCCAGGATAGGGTTTCTTGTCGGAGCAGATAGGCAGCCCCCAAGGGCTGTGGCAGGGCAGGGCTTGCTGAAAGCTGAACTCTGAGCTGTGTCACCCCACAGGGAAAGCCCAGCCAAAGCCAAAGCTCTGGGAGAGATCCCCATAGCCAACACCAATAGAATACTGCAAAAAGGATTTGTCCACATTGAGGACATCCTAAATGCAGTGATGCAGATGCCTTTATGCCTTAAGAGGGATGCTAGAAGTCCACTCTGAAGAGGCTCAAAGAGGTACCCAAGCCTCCTCCTACCTGGGTGGGTTGAGATGCTTGTGTCTGAGGATGGAGAAATGGATGCAAAGAAGCCAAGAACTATCAACACAGTGGCCAAGTTCAGCCTAGCTTGCATGATTAAAGTGGAAGGACATTCTCTTTGACTGCCTGAGTATTTCGTGATACCCCACCCAAGCTTCCCAGTGCTTAGGGTCCATGACATGTGCCCATGGGATCAGGAGAAACTAGAATTCACACAAGATTTGTGCTGAATGGAATCTGGTAAAGGATCTGGAAGACCTGCAGGCAAGATGCTTCCTGCAGGCAGAGTGGGGGGCTTCAGTGCAAGGGCCATGCAGAACATTTTCCCCAAAAACACCTTGCTAGCATCAGAGATTTTAGTGCTGATCCAAAATGAGGCACTTGTGCTGGTCACCAGGGTAAAACTCAGCCTCTCTAAGCCCAGCTCAAGCAGCACTACTTGAGCATCCAGTTGAACACGCAGAAGCTTGGTCTCTGAAGTTGCCAAGGAGAAGTGCCCCAAGCATTTAGCCACTACTAATCCTAGAGGACAGAGCTGGGAAGCTCTAAAAGAGATCCTTTCCACCATGTCCACCTCTGCAGCAGAAGCAGCTCCACCTGCAAACTCCTGCAATCTGGAGCAGAAGTGCAGCTATGCCCCCCAGGGCTGTCTTATTGCAATAAAAGCACAAGTGTACCAATTAAAAAACCTGCAAAGAAATGACAATGAGGATGCTTAAGACCTGAGCTCACCATAAAGCCACTCAACGAACCCAGAGGTGCAGAGCAAGATCTACACTGGGAATCAGCTGCAGGCAGCCTGTGAGCCCCATTTACCAGTTATCAGCTTGGGGAGCCTACTAAGATTGCAACAAACGAGCCGTGAGAGCAACCCACCACGCCATGCATGTCAGACTGGAAGGAGGCACTTGTGTAACACCAGCTCCTGCTGGTCCCACAGCTGAGCCTACAGCATGGTCAGCCAGCAAGCATCAGTGCACTCCCACAGCCCATAGCAGCACCCAACATGTGCAGGGCTGGGAAAGCCGTCACCTACAGCTGACTGATGGCAGCAGGGAGCATAAACACATGACAAGGTGCAATTTATAGGGCAATAACTCACTCTGAGTGGAGGTTAGAATCCTTCAAGACACGGGAGAGCCTAAAGTCAATGCTGATGCTTTTGGAGGAGAGTTGTGACCAGTTCCCTTGGGCAAAGAGTTGAGGTGCTCAAGAAAGAGGAGCACAAAACCCAGTGTCAACCATAGACTGAGCATCAGAATAATTCATCTTGGAAACCTATCTCATTTGACTACACATTACAGATGGAAGCATCACCCAGGGGTCACTCAAGACACACCCTTGCTTATATCTCAAACTGAGAACTGTGCAGGACTGTAAGGATGTCACTAAGTGCCACTTCTCTTGTCCCTAGAGGTGTTCAAGAAACATGGGGATGTGATACTTAGGGACATGGCTTAGTGAGCAATGTTGATGGTAGGTGGACAGTTGGACTAGATGATCCGAGAAGTCTTTTCCAACCTTAATGATTTCATGAAAAATAATTAGACCAAAGAGATAGCAGCTCATTTTTAACCCATGAAAAGATCTTCCCCAAAAGGACTTGGTCTAGAAAACAAAAATCCTTGACCCTATTTGCTTTGGGAGGCTGCTCTACAATTTGGTCTCAGGTTTCCTAGCATCAGACCAAGGCCCTGGCTGAACTCCTGCTCATTCCTCCCAGCACTTCCTTCGCCAGGGGACATTTGGGACAATTCTAAGCTGAGCTCAGATATTCCTCCATGCATCTCAGCACATCACTCACTTCTAGAGGAAATCACGTGTTGCTGTCCAACACAAGAAACCACCTCCTGCTACTCATATTAAAAGTCCAGTTGTGCTGCTTCCGTCTCTGGAGCATTCTGAGCTGTTTTTCCAAGAAAGGAAACTTAGTGCAACTGTGAAACTTGTCCATCTAACAGAAGGCAAATGCTTATGGAGCTTGGGGAAAGAAAACGAGCTCGCTCTGACTCCTGCATCTGGCTATCCAATTAATGCCATTTTAATGAGCTAGGCCAAATGAATCTGCTCATAAAACTCATGCCAGCTCCCATACTTCATGACATCTCAACATGAACTGCACGCTCCATGCTTCCTTCCAAGCCAGCACAGACTCAGCATTAATGTCAGATACTGTTGAGTTTGCATGTTCTGCAGACGGCGTACAGAAGAGCTGTTCTGCTCTATGTTCTTTCCAAAGGAAGAGTTCAAGTTTTTTTAACCTGTCATTTCCCCTTCCCCAAAAGAAATCCTTCAGCAACCAAGCCAGCAAAACACTCCCCCCACCCTACAGAAGGATTTAAGGTCACAAGCAGACTGAAGACCACACAGCACACACAGGAGCTGCTTGAGCCATTAGAAATAGGAAAAAAAAAAAAAAAAAACTATTCTGATGTTTTTCCCTTTGCTGTTGCAAAGAACTCTATCAGCTAAAGCAAACCCTGTACCTGCTGTGTTTGCCCATGTAGTCACAAAACACTTCCCTGTTCCACTTAGCACACTGCAAACACGCATTACAATGCAACGTAAAGCTCAGCGAGCTGATAAACTCCACGAGCGTGTTTTATGACAGTATCTCAAGAGATAAGGCTCATTAGCACTTACAGCCACGGTTGGAGGGAACCTTGAAAAGCACCGTTCAACAGGGAGAAAAAAGAGGAAAATCTGAAAGTAGATGTCAAAAAAAAGATCCTAAAAAGGGTTAACCCTTTCCACCCAGCATCATGTTTTCTATCTCCTACTCAGCTCGATCTGCACTGGTCCAGGACCTGCAGCAGGGACAGCAGCCCCCCATCAGCATTTCACAGCACAAACTGCTGCTCCCTTTGCTTGAGGGCTGCTTGGATGGAGAAACCCATGGCATTAACACACCACAGGCCACTGGAGAGCTTTTCTGACCACACAGTTAAGGCTGCTTCCTTACACTTGGGAGCTTTTCTTGGCCAGCCCAGAAAGCCAGGTACACAGGAGCTCTTGGATTGCCTCTACACCACACCTCCTCGGGAAAACACTGGGAATCTGGCAGGCAGCTGCCATCAGGGAGCTTGGGATAAGGGTAACACATGCCTTAACATAGCTCTGTGCTCTAACACAGCTCTGCAAGTGCCATTCCACCCAAAAATGTTGGCTCCAGGAGCTGGCTGCAGCCATATGGTGGGGCATGAAGAGCCTTCACGTACAGCAGATCTAAGCAGTTGTAATGCCTTGAGCCATCTCCCATCAAATACAAGAAACATTGGGATGGAGTGGTCCCATTAGTGCTCTACAGACCTCAGGAAGGCAGAGATCTAACCCACATGCTGAAGGTGTCACTACACCATGTAACCAGAGCCATGGATCTACGTGGATAAGATCCTCCCCCTACACCTCTGGCAGCCTGACCCCCAAGTCAGTGCTCAAGATGCTTCCCCCATAAGGATACTCCATTGGGAGTCTCCTCAACAGCCTCCAGAAGAGCTGTAAAGATGCCGTCCAACCTAACTTTCTCTTCATTAAGAGGGATTCACGCAGGCATAAGTGCCAGAGAGCACAGTCAGAAGATGCTTCCAGTTTGAGTTGAACTTTCTGGGTCCCACCAGGAACTACTTTGTGCAGTGAAAGCACTGGTGATGCTCCCCAGGCCAGCACCACCTCTGGTGCTCACACTGCATACGGACAGCTTAGTTCAGTGTCTTCTGGCTTGACTTTTCCAAAAAACACCATCAAGGAGCCATTAATTATCAACATTTCACCAGGGAAAACACCATGAAAACTGTCAGCATCTGCCTGAATGAAGGGAAGGGAGCACCATCATCTTCTCCAAGATGCCATTATATCAACAAGCAGAGATTAAGCAGACCAAAAAAAGACCAAAACAAAGCCCAGCCCAGCTGGAAAGATTCAAATCAAAGAGCATCAGATGTCATTCCCCATGCAGTCCTCCAGACCTTCCCTCAGCCCTCCCCTTGGCCAACCCCACAACCTAATTCAATTACCCACCACTGAGTAAGCCCCAAGGCAATCCTCATTACCCCACGATAAAGCACAAGGCCTTTAATTATTAAACACTCCCGGGCTTTTTGTGTTGGGGTTGTGGGGCTGGACTCCCTTTTATTGTTGCTAGCAGCTTCCAGAAAGCGAGTTAATTATTGACCAGGCCTTTCACCACGCAAGCAGAGTCCTACAGGCCCCTGCTCTCCACTTCTGCATCACCAAGCAAACTAAGGGAAGCCAATGGCTGCCTCCTGCTTTGCCAGGTACACGTTGAATAGTCTCCTAATGAGCCTTCTTCTCCCTAGAAGTCACCTGTAGGATTGGTATCATAGCCAAATGATGCAATATTAGGGCTATGTACAGTGCTCACCCTTAAGCTCAGCTCAGAAAGTGGCCTCAGTGTCCTTCCAGCTAAAGAAGCTGAAGCACAGGGTAGTTATCCAAATCTCAAACAACATGGTGAATCCAATGCCAACAGCAGGTCTTGAGGTTTTCAGTAGGCATCCAGTAGGTCTTGAGTCCAAGACTCACTAAACCCACGTGGCTGAAGTTCTGCTCCATCCTCTGCTCATGGAGCTCCCAGGTTCCTCCCTGCTCTGTAAGCTGCAGCTCTGCAGGACATCATTGCATGCCCAGGGTTTGTCATCACCCTTATGGCACTTCAGTTCCAGTGCCACTGTCATGAATCCACAAAGCCAATGCTCCATCTGGGCACGGGATTTCCCTTTACAAAGGAATGGGAAAACATCACTTCGAGCAGACCCAGAAGTGGGAGAGCAGCCACCAGGACATGACAACTCACCCAGCTCTAAAAGGATCAGGAAAACAGCCAGCAAAACCCTATTCCAAGCAAACTCAGCACTTAAAAATCCAACATTTTGAGAAAGCAGACGCACTCTAAGCAATGGGGCAGGATGGCACGGCTGCCCTGCAGCTTCCCCCTGCTCCAGCTGTGTCTGACAGCCACATTCCTCCCCACTGCCCAAGCCCAGGTTCTGCTTTTGGGCTATGCTGCAAAGCAGCTGCTCCATCTCAGCCACGCCAGGGACAGCCAGCATGTCTGGAAAGCAAAGCCTGGCTGCAGGCAGCTTCCCAGGAGCTGCAGGGCGGCTGCGTGGCCCCACACCACCATCAAGTGACAGGTACCAAAATTCTGTGCTAGCACCTCGCAGCACCCACAGGCTCGGTTTCATTGGGGGCAGCACTCCAGGTGATGCCGTCCCACTTGTAGTAACCCCAGTGAGGAGCTCACACTGTATCTTAACCCCTCCCCAAAAAGCCATCTCATCAGAGTGGCCACCAGCACCTGGATATCCATAGCAGCCCATTATTCACAGGTTTTGGGAGGGGGGGGGGGAAAGGTTTATATATTATTTTGGCACAAAATCACACTTTTTGCACAAGTCCCACTTCCACCCCAGCAGCACCCAAAGCACAGCTCATCCTGCACCTGCCACAGGCAACAGAAGCGTTCTGCACCAGAAAACCCCCTCTGTGCAATCCAGAGCTGCTCTCGGGAGCAGCGTGTTGGTAAATTCGGGCGAGCTATGCTCCCCTCCCTCCCCCCCACGCAAGCATTTCAGGGTTCCTGTTGCCTGCATGCAGGGTAGGGATCAGTTACATTTATGAAGAACATTGCAATCTGTCAATATAAACACTATGTGAGCAGGAGTCACTTGTAACATTACTGCTGTCTTGACAAGTGTTTGCGGAGGGGGCTGAGCTGCTTGGCTCCTGCTGGGGCCAGAGGACAGCAGAGCAAATTCCCAAAGCAACATTTCCAGCAAAAAAAATAAAAAATAAAATGGATGTATTAAAAGTGAGCCAGGCTGTAAATCAGAACACCCAGAAAGAAATAGAACGAGGTTGATTTATGGCCCCAACAGGTTGTGAGCACAGAGCAGACAGCTCAGGAAAGCAGTGAGCTCCCTCCCAGCTCTCCATCCTGGGATGAAGCCCATCAGCCTGCCACCATGGCATGGTGACTCTTGTCACCTGCCACCTCCAGAGCCCAACAGTGCAATGCCCAGCACCAGCCCCAGCAGTGTTTCCACCACTTCCAGCTACTTCTGCAGGAGGAAAGGGCACAGGAGAAGCAGGAAGGGGAGGAAAGTGAAATGCAATGCTTGCCCAGGGATCCCAGCAGTCTGGGGCTGCTCCAGGCACTCCCCATCAGTCCATTGGAATATGCTGGAAATCAGTTTTAAAATCAGTTTTAGGACAGGCCAGCTGCAGAGGAGAAGGCTGAGCATGAAAGCAGGCTCACTTTGGGGCAGGCAGCGCATCTCAGCAAGCAGATCTCAGCTGATGCCCATCTCCAGGCAGTGCTTCCCTCTCTCCCATACATTCCCCTATGGGAAAATGCCCCCCCCACCACCAGGCATCCCAGTGGGTGACACTGAACCCGCACAAGGCAGCTCCTGTATGGTTTCACAGGGATGCTCTCCCCTGTAACAGAGGCTTAGGAGGTGCTACATCACATCCCCTTTCCTGCTGCTGTCCCACAATTTGGGACAAGAAATCCCTTCTGAGCAGGTGCCTGTAGGGGCTCAGCTCTGCTCCATGCTCAGCAGCAGCACTGCAGCCTTGCTGCACCCCAGGTTGGGTCAAGCTGCTGTCCTGCACCCAGGAGGAGGTCAGCAACACCCAGGGAACAATCCTAATCCTCTGCCCCAAAGTGTCACCTCCAGCACACCCCAACCAGGCAGCAGCCTCCACCTACAGAGCATCTCCTCCCCAGCATCACTGCATGCTGACACAACCTCATTACCACGTAACCATGCCCAATTTCTGTCCCATTGCACTAATTCCCTGGCAGGCCACACATTTGGAAACACCAAATTCTTTCCCTGAAATGAGGCATTGGGGATGGAGAGGGGGAAGGATCACCCACAGCTGCCCCCTATCCCCCAGGGGACTGGGGAACAGAATGGCTACAGGGTGACATCTGCTTAACACAGGCACCCCACTGCCCACCACCTCCTCTAATAGGAATGAGTGAGGATCCTGGAAGTCACTACAGCATCATGGTGGCTCTGGTGGCACTTTGGAGCAGGATGGAGCATCCCTTCCCCCACCTAGAAAGGGCATTGTGCTAATTAAACCCATTTATTCCAGCCCCTGTGCAAAGAGTGGTGCATGCAATTTTAATTTAAGGAAAAATTAGGGAAGATTGACATTAGGATAAACACCTGGAGCAGATCCTCCATGCACACTGCTTTCCTATAGCACACAGCACAGCAAGAAGGACCACTGCCAGCCACCAAAGGACACTTATGCAGGTGCCAGGACCCCACTATGAGTATTCCTCTATATATACCCCCAGCAGCCCAGACCAGAATCTGGGATCCCTGCTCAGGTCTCTGGGAAGAGCAAAGATCAGCATCTCCTCCGCTGTGGCTCTGAGCAGAGAGCAGCATGCTTTGCATAAGCAAACTTCCCCATGTACCGCAGCAGCCGCAGAGCACATCTGGCCAGAAGCACATCTGGCAGCATCTCTTCTCCCTTCCTTATTGCCAGCGAGGGAGTCTCAGATCAGAAACAGCAGCTGTCCCAGGACACAGGGAATAACCCGGGACACCAGACCCAGCAGCACACATCAACGCTCTCAATTCAAACCTACCACGGCCACACAAGGCCAGGAGCAAAACCCCAGAAGCAAAATCCCAAATGGAAGCAACTGGAGCGAGTTACCCACTGCGCTGCAGCAGACACCAGCGCTGCTCGGATTAACAGGAAAGTTACAGCCAAACTCCTTATGAGCCCCATCAGACCCCGAGGCACCGTACACAGCACAGTGCTGGTGGTCCTCGGCAGATACATGAGCTGCAGCGGGGAGAAAAAAGGGCTTTTCCCAAAAAAACCTGCGTGCACAGAACAGGCGGTTTCCTCCCCAAAGCAGCCCCGGCAGCAGGAAGTTAAAGGAGTTCTGGAGTTGGAAAGGGAAGATGGTAAGTAGCGCTGCTTGGAAAACTTTGCCAGACCACAAGCAGTGGACAAACCTCGACACCGGGATTTGTTTTACTGGAAAGAGGCGGGGGGAAAACCTCAAGCCTGCTCAGGCATTCTCTGGGGCTGGTCCAGTGGCTCCTACCAGTGGTCACAATGTAATATCCCAAAGAGAAATAAGCAGCATTCAACCCCCAGAAAAAAAGAAGAAAAAAAACAAGGAGAACGCGCTGCTCACATCCCACTCCCCTATTATTTTGGGGACCAAAACCCCTTTGGGATAGCGTTTTTACAATGCATCCTAGGAACACCCCAAAAAGCACCGAGGCACAGCACACAAAGCCCACAGAACCTTCGCTATGGGGGTTAACTTCTGCAAAGCGGCAAAATCATGGGGTTAGAGGAGTTTATAGGGTTTTTAGAGAGGTTTATGGGCTCTCCCGGCCCGGCGCAGGGGCGCGGATCCACCTGCGCAGCGCGCAGCGGGCGCGGGATTATGGCGCCCCCTGCCGGCCGCGCGGCAGCGCACAGGTGAGCGCCGCAGGCAGCGGGATGCGGCCGCTCCGTGCTCAGCCCTCGGGGGATCCTCTCCGTTTTTTGGGGAGCAAACCACGGGCAGAACGAGAATAGAAGAACGCGGACAGCAGCATGCATCCCTCGGTTAAAAAAAAAAAAAATTAACAGCCTCCCGAGGTGATGGCAAACCCATCGGATGTGTCCCATCAGCACCTGTACTCATAGTAGGGAGGAGGAGGAGCTTTGGGGGGGTTTTCAGCGTTTTGGGGTACGGCAGCACCTGGGGATGTCCCACTCCAGGAGGGCGCTGCCTCGCACCGCTGAGGTCGGGGTGGGACGGGGTCCCCGGGGAGGGCAGCGATACGGACACGGCAGCGCCTGGAGCCGGGGGACAGCTAGGGACCCTCCGGAGGAGGCTGTCAGCGCGGGCAGAGGGGATACCCAAAACCCTCCGGTGAGCAGACAGCAAGCAGTATCCTCGGGGCGAGCAAGGTGCAATGCCCCTTTTGCAATAATAATAAATACTATTATAAAAACGATTTAAACGATTTAAAAAAGAAAAAAAAAGAAAAAAAGAGCGAAGGGTGCAGGCTCGGCCGCCGGGCACCTACCCGAAGTAGGCGGCGGAGGGCCGCGGGGAGCAGGCAAGCAGCCCTAGGAGCGCGCAGGAGGAGAGCCATCCCAGCAGGACGTGTCCATCCAGCATCTTGCAGCGGCGCCGGCGCTGCTCATCTCGTTCCCCCGCCGCGCCCGCTGCGGCCCCGCCGCCCGCGCCGCCTCTTATAGCACGGCCGGAGGAGCGCGGCCGGCCGGCGGCGGGGCGGGGCGCCGAGGAGGGGCGTGGCCAATGGGGGCTGAGGGGCGGGGCTGGAGGGAGCGCTGAGGCCAATAGGGAAGGAGTGGGTGTGGCTTGAGGGAGCAGGCGTGGTCAAGAGGCGGAGTGGGCGGGGCGGGGGGCGGGGAGGAGACGCCCAGAGCCTTTTGGAGGCGGGAGAGGGACGGGGCGCACTGGATGTCCCCGGGATGTGCGCCCCAGGGTGGGTGTGTCCTGGGGTGGGTGTGCAAGGGGTGGGTGTGCCACACATAGGATCCTGTACAAGGGGTGAGCGTGCAAGGGGTGGATGTGCCACAAAGGTGTTGTGCAAGGAATGAGTGTGAAGGGTTGTGCATGGCATCGATGCAAGGGATGGGTGTGCAAGGGTTGGGAGTGCAAGGGTTGAGTGTGCCACAAATGGGGTATTGTACAAGGAATGGATGTGTAAGGGCCAGATGTGCAAGGATTGAGTGTGCCACATCTGGTCAGGCGTGCAAGGGGTGAGCAGGCGTGCAAGGGGCAGGTGTGCAGGGGTTGGATGTGCCACAAATTAAGTGTTGTGCAAGGAGTGGGTGTGCAAGGGCTGAGTGTGCCACAAACAGGGTTTTCTGCAAGGGCTGGGTGTGCAAAGGCCAGGTGTGCAAAGTCTGGGCATGCCACAGCTGGGCAGGTGTGCAAGGGGCAAATGGTTGTGGTTATGCAAGGGATGGGTGTGCAAGGGGTGGGTGTGCAAAGGACAGGTGTGCAAGGAATGGGTGTGCCACATCTGGGCAGGTGTGCAAGGGGCGAGCAGTCCTGCAAGGGATGAGTGTGCAAAGGCTGAGTGGGACAGGGCAGAGCAGGAGTGCAAGTGCTGCTTGTGCAAGGGCCAGGCAGTTGGTACGTGTGCAAGGAGTGGATGTGCCAGCACCGGGCAGCTATGCCAGAGCCTGACTTGTGCAAGGGATGGGTGTGCAAGGGCCAGGCAGCTGTGCAAGGGGTGAGCATGCAAGGCTGCACAGCTGTGCTTGGAGCAGCCACGCAGAGGCCGAGTGCTCCTGCAAGCACACAGCGACTGCGTAGGCAAATGCTGCTCTGTCGTGCAAGAATGCGATCGTGTTGCAAGAGCTGTTCAGCCCTGCAAAGGGAAAAAGGACGAGGGCTGACCCAGCGTGCAAAGGGAAAGCAGAGCTCCCAGTGCATGGAAAGGAAGGCATGGCTGGGAAGCAGTTAATGCCCCAAATGTCAGCCCTGCTCTCCACCAGCTGAGGACAAAAAGATTTTCCTCCTGCATGTGCGTGCATGTGTGTCACATTGGACACACATGGGGACCTTCATCTCAAAGCCGTGGAGCCCCGAGCTGCTGCTCTGCAGAGCTGTGCCTGGGTGGCACGTGGGTGCTGGGTAACCTGGGAGCAGCCCCTGGAGCAGCGCTGGGATGTGATTCTCCTGAGTGCACTCTGGCATTTCCAGCCTTCCCTATGCTGTGTGCACTGTTTGGGTTTTGCTTGTTTTGTGAATAAAATCATGGAGGGGAAAAAAGGAGGATGGAGGGGAGGAGAGGAGAGACTTAAAAAAAAAAAAAAAA